>PVLC010014548.1:0-39018 GCA_004027655.1 Graphiurus murinus | reverse complement strand
GTCTGTACCCAGGGGCTTAATTACCTGCCCAGGTCCTAAGGAAGAAGAGAGTCCCTGTGGGCATGAGATACAGCAGTCTGTACATACAGCCTTGCTTCTAGCAGTAAACAGTTGTACCTTTAACACATGCCTAAAACCAAGGAGATTTGCTAGGAATTGTGGACCTGTACATTCTTCATTCCCACACATGATCCTGTTTATTACTATAATAATTATTATTACTATAATAATAACTGTTGTTGTTGTTATTATTATTATTACTATTATTATTCTGGGGATTGAACCCAGGGGCATTCTACTTCTGAACTACATCCCCAGCCCTTTGTTACTTTTTACTTTCAAACAGAGTCTTGCTGTGTTGCTGAGGCTGTCCTCAAAGCTACAATCCTCCTGTCTCAGCCTCCCAAGTACTTGGATTGTAGGTATGCAACAGCAAGGTTGGCATGATCCTGTTTATTCATTCACTCCTGTGTCTTGAGCCTTCTGCCTGTTGGAGTCCCTAAGGAGATAAGTTCTTTTCATGGTTTGAGAATAGTAGTAAGGTAGGCACTTTTCTAGATTATTTCACCAGATTCTCACAACACTATATGGTGGACACTACTATTATCCCCCATCTTACATTTCTGGAGATGGCTGCCCAGAGGGGTTAAGGGGTTAAGAAACTTACCCAGTCACACAGCGAGTAGGTGACAGGACTAGGATTCAAACCTTTGCAATCTGGTTCTACATTTCCAGTTCTTCTCTCATTGTATCATATGGCCTTTTGGACTTTAATCTAAAAGGACCTCAGAATGTATTTCATCTTAATTCTCTCATTTTAGAGAAAGAAGAATGAGACCTAATGAAGTTAGGTGACTTGTCCAGAGGAAGACACTAGTTCTTGGCAAAGTTGGAGCAGGACCAAGATGACTGGAGTGCTAGAGACACTGCGAATGCATATCCCTTAACTTCCCTGAAGAGGTCGGGTCCTCTTTCCAGGGCCCCAGCGACCGGCATCTGTCAGGCCTGTGTGGATTCGTGATGTCTTGTTTAAGGAAGATTGACACGGGTTGTAACACAGGTGAAAGGCATGGCCAGGACATTCTTGTCACCTTCTGCCCCCGCAGGATGAAAGTGAACTTAGACCCACTAGAGAGGCATTCTTGAGAAGCTCAAACTCTCTGCCGCCCACCTAGACCTCTCAGTTATAAATGCTATCCAAAGTCCTTGCAGTTGTACCACAGGGTCCCAGGGCATTCCCTTTCCACCTTCAGAATACTTCCTTATCAAAATTTGCGGTTATGAATCCAATCAGAGATGCGCTTGGTTCCTGTCTCTCCCGCTAGACTGGAAGCTACAGGAGGATGTGGCCAAGTCTGGTGTCTATAAATACATACAGCCAGACACATAATAGGAGAGTCTCAGGACAGTTTAGCAGATCTTACGCTGCACACCTAAGACCTGCACACCACGTCTTGCCCACTATACATCTATGGTCCAGGGCACATTCTCTTTATCAGTGGACTTTATCCATTACTAGGGCAGAACATATTCAAATAAAGTTTTTTTGTTGTTGTTATTTTTTTGTCTTTTGTTTTTGGTGGTACTGGGGATAAAACCCAGGGGCATTCTACTACTGAGCAACACCCCCAGTCCTATTTTATTCCTTTATTTTGAAACTGGGTCTCACTAAGTTGCAGAGGGCCTCACTAATTTGCTGAGGGTGGCCACAAACCTGTGATTCTCCTGACTCAGCCTCCCAAGTACTGGGATTATAAGCGTGCATCACCATGCCTGGCTCCAAATGAAGTTTTAATTGGCAGAGGTTCAGCTGGCTTACAAATCTACCTTTCATCTGGGACCTAGAAACACGCTAGGTACCCAGTAGGAGGGACTGGCTAGAGTGTTAAATTTCAATCATCAAGATGAGCAAAGGAAAAAAAAAAAAAACAGTCTAGAGCCAGGCGTGGTGGTGCACGCTTGTAATCCCAGCATTCGGGAGGCTGAGACCGGAGGATCCGGGTTCGCGGCCAGCCTCAGCTACCTAGTGAGGCACTCCACAACTTAGTGAGACTCGGTTTCAAAATAAAGAATAAAAAAAATAGGGTTGAGGGTATAGCTCGAAGGTAGAATGCCCCTGAGTTCAATCCCCAGTACCGCAAAAACAAACAAACAAACAAAAAAAACCAGTCTAAATCACCTAAATTATGGATTATGTCAGGAATATGTGTTATTTTTAAGTTCTGAAGTAACTCAAAATATGTGAGAAGACCATGCTCTTGGAGACTTCTCTGGATTTCTACTTGAAAAGACCAGATAAAATAATTTATGTTTGGTATGTCGCTAATTCTATGTAAAGAGCTATTTCTTAGGATGTTTAAAAGTCAATTAGTGTTTTAGTATATTAAACACTATTCCTAAGATCCCGTGTTCATATGATTGCATTGCTATCACTTGCATTATCTACAAAGAAGAGGTTTGTAGGGGAAAACTAAACATTGCTCTGAAATAAAACCAACTGTGAATTACAGAATTTGAGTTAATGAAGCTTTTATTCTAGCTGAATTGTATAAAAAAGTTTTCTAAATTCTATTTCCTTGTTGATGGTATATAAGAATTTCTCAAAAACAATACACTTTGTTTTTGTCTTGTGTGTGTGGTATTGGGGATTGAACTGAAGGGCATTCTACTTCTGAACTACACCCTCAACTGTATTTTATTTTTAATTTTGAAATAGTATCTTGCTAAGTTGCTGAGGGTCTCGCTACCTTGCTGAGGCTAGCCTTGAACCTGTGATTCTTCTGTCTCAGCCTCCCAATTACTTTGACTAAAGCCATGTGCCACCATGCAGGGCTAACACTTTGCTTTTTAACCTTTTAACAATGAAGGTGATAAGAACAAGATGCAAGTCAGTTCCCATTCATCTGAGGATCCTCCATACTGTTTTCCAAAGTGGTTGCACTAACTTGCAATCCCACCAACAAGGTATTAGGGTTCCCACTTCTCCACACCCTCGCCAGCATTTGTTGTTGTCCGTGTTTTTTATGATTGCCATTCTGATTGAAGTTAAGTGAAATCTCAAGGTAGTTTTGATTTGCATCTCTCTGATTGCTAATGATGTAGAACATTTCCTTATACATTTATTGGCCATTTGTATTTCTTCTTTTGTGAAGTGTCTATTTAGATCCTTTGCCCATTTTTTAATTGGGTTGTTTTCTTAGCTGTGATTTTCTTGAGTTCTCTGTATATCCTAGATATTAGACCTCTATCAGAAGAGTAGCTGGCAAATATTTTCTCCCACTCTGTGGGCTCTCTGTTGAGGTTCTTGATAGATTCCTTTGCTGCACAGAAGCTCTTCAGTTTAATGCAATCCCATGTATTAATCTTCCTTTGAGTTGCTTGTGCTTTTGGAGTCTTGTTGAGAAAGTTTTTACCTGGCCTATGTGTTGAAGTGTTGGGCCTATGCCCTCTTTAAGTATTATAATACCACTTCTGGGTATCTACCCAAAAGAATGGAAACCAAACTATCAGACCAACGAAAGTGTATCTATGTTTATAGCTGCACAATTCATAATTGCCAAACTATGGAAACAGCCAAGATGTCCAACGACAGATGAATGGATTACAAAGCTATGGGATATGTTCACAATGGAATATTACTCAGCCATAAAGAAGAACAAAATCATGTTATTTGCCGGGAAATGAATGCAACTGGAAAACATTATGTTAAGTGAGATTAGTCAATCACAAAGAGTTAAAAAGCATATGTTCTCCCTGATATGTGGATGCTAGGGAGAAGAAGGGGCATAATAGGGTCTCCAGATGAAAAAGGAGAAACCCTAGATGAGCAAAGAAATTGACTTAACTGAGGGGAATGGACGGGGGGGGGGGCACCCTAATGCACATGATGTACTTTCACAACTATATTAAGGTTAATTACTAAACTGAATTTGAGAAAGAGGGAGGGTGAGGGAGTGGGGTGGGAATGGGGGAAGCGGTTAAATGAGAAATGTGTGCATATATGCCTTTATGAGCTTGTACCTAACAAAGATGTGTGATTACAATGCACCAATTTTTATAAAAATAAAATTAAATTTAAAAAATTTTTTAAAAAAAGATGCAAGTCAGTAGTTTGTGTACCTAAGTGACAATCTGCTTTAGCTTTGTTGTGTACCTGGTCTCCAAGTAAACACTGTCTTATTTTTGTTTTTCATATGTTAGCATCTTTACTGATTTACTTACTCATATTGAGAAGCACAAGCCATTCGAGAGAGTCATAAAAATAAGGAAAGCACTCTGCTGGGACCATACAAGAGGTAAACAACAGCTCTTTTTAGAAAATGACTTGGTGTAAGGTGGGATAGGTACATATTCTTAAAGTTTGGACTCAACCCTCTGTCTCATCAAGATGGAACTGCAAAATTTGCTCCTTTCTTTTTAAATGACAGAGGCAAAAAATTGACTATATATTTGAGAAATGCTCTTAGTTGAGACTTCTGTCTACATAAAGACAATGATGAAGGAAAATTGCAGTGCATTACCTTGCAGTGCAGAGGTAGTGGAGTTCTTTATTAAGGTGCACAACATCTTGGGAATGTGGCCAAGTTCCCTGGGTCATGTCCCTGGCCCTGTTGAATAATAATGCTTTGGGTATTGCATTACCCTGCTGTCCTGCACCCATCACTCCTGGCTCATGAGCCTGTAGTTTTTTTCTTCTTCCCTTTTTGAAGGATTGGTAGAGTTTTGTTTGTTAGGTTTTTAATACAGTGTAGTGATGATTAATAAGGAAATAATCCAAAGTTCGGATTCTATTTTGTGATTAAAATAATCATGACTAAATAGCTCAATGGTCTTTTTTTTTTTAAAGCCTGATTTCTACTTTCAAATCTTCTTTGATTAAAACTAACTAAATACCCTTAATCAGGGGAAATTCAGTGTGAGCAGGATTGAGTCTATTTATTAGATGTGAGTGGTGGGGTTCTGATGAACTCGGCACCAGGCGGAGGTTCTCTGATCCGCTGGAGGATCCCAGCTCTCACAGGAAGGTTACAGAGGCTCGACTGCAGTGGAAAGGCAGCCCCTCATGTCACCACCATCTCACAAATGGGATGCAGTTTCCCCTGGCTTTCCTCCTGGGGCTTAGCAAGGGCAGCTATGGAAACACTGTGTCCCCTACTCTCCTACCTGGCAGTGTCTGACTGTGACTGGGAAGTGTAGTGACCGCTGGGTATTTCCACTCCAGACCATTTGGGAATTCCAGAAATGAGATATCTTTGTGAAAGGGTGAAGTTTAGCTGAGGAGGTGTTCAAATGCCTGGAGGCCACCAAAGACTCAGAAAAAGTCCCTTGGGCCCTGGCTTTCCTGGCCACCTCCTCCCCTCAGCGGACTCCGCTACAGTGCTCAAACCACCCATGAACCAGCCTGGACAGTGTCTCCATGCACTATCATGAATCAATAAAAAAATCAATAATTTGCAGGTGGGTACTGGGGATTGAACCCAGAGGCATTCTACCTCTAAGCTACACGCCCAGCCCTATTTTATTTTGAAACAGGTTCTTGCTAAGTTGCTGAGGGTCTCACTAAGTTGCTCAGGTTGGCCTTGAACCTGTGACCTTCCTGTCTCAGCCTCCCAAAAACTGGGATTACAGGCATGCACCAACATACCTGGCTAAAAGATTAAAAAAAAAATTAAAGAATCAGCTCTCCATTCATAAGTGGAGTATGAAATACATTTTGCTTTCTTCAGCCTGATAGCCAGGGAGAGGAGGACATCTGAGCACCCAGACAAGGTTCCCTACATCTCAGCCCTTTGGCTGGGCCTTCTGTTGGGCCTCCACCTGCAGTGGCCACACACACACCCATCTTAATAAATCCTGTTACATGGGAAGTGGCTTCAGAGCCAGTGTCTGGCCCTGAGGCCCTGACACTATCCATGAACTGACACCCCTGTTTGTCACACTGCACCCCTGGGGTCCCTTTACCATCCCGAGTAAGATCCAAGGAGGTCCCCTTGCCCCCGTAGTCCCCAGGCAGCTCTGCTGGGCTGGCTCTCCGGGTCCTGACTCTGCCCCTCTCACCAGCCACTGTTGACAAGCTGTAGCAGCAACAAATCCTCTTCCCCAAGGAGAACGTGTTTAATTGGATTAATTTCTTTTTTCTTTTCTCCCCAGAATTGTTTCAGTGGAGACATTTCAGCACTTTAGGTGTTATAACATCGGCATCCTAGAGACTGAAATACAAAATAACTCAGCCTGAAACAGCTCCTCGTGGGAAGCAGGCATGCAAACCTTCCCACCGTGTGCGTGCCTTCTGCCGCACAGCACCGTCTCAACTATTCCGTCTACCTCCAGGGGGCAAGTTGTGGATGCGTTCCAGCACCCACGCAGTTTCTGTGTTTTCTTCTGGCTAAAATAATAATAGATCTAAAATATGGCTTTGCCTCTAAAATTAGCCCTTGGTTAGACACTATATCAGCTACCACTCAACACAAAGGAATTTCACACAGAAATTCAGTGAGCCCATGATGACGATGCAAGGCTTCATTCACTGAACTGCTGTTCATTTGGTGCCTGCTGTATGCAGTATGTTGTGCAGGCGAACAAGAAGAAATTCACAGGAAGAAGCCCCTGTTCTCGAGGAATTTATCCTTTCTGCGCGTGTACGTGTGGTACTGGGGATTGAACCCAGGGGTGTTCTACTGGGGATTGAACCCAGGGGTGTTCTACCTCCAAGCTACACTCCAGCCCTTTTTAATTTTTGTTTTGAAACAGGATCTTGGTAGGTTGCTGAGAGTCTTGCTAAGTTGCTGAGGCTGTCCCTGAACTGTCAATCCTCCTGTCTCAGCCTCCCACGTACTAGGATTATAGCCATGGGCCACCACACCTCGAAAGGGATATATCTTTGAGGTTAACTCATATTCTTTTATAGTTCCACTGTATCCTTTGTATTTCTGATGCCTCCCTCTATGAAAACAACAGTATCTATAGATTTATTTAAAACAAATATTGTCACCTGCCACTTAGTGCCCCAATCTCAGGAGAACTATCAACCTGAAAGTGGCATTCTGTGGCACATTCCTGCTTGATGAAAGAGCATTAACACCTGTTTCCTAAGTTCAAACTGCATGACCCTTAATTTTCATGTGTGGGCAAAAGAGATTCTTTCAGGCTATGTGTTTCTTTCAAAGCACTCCTCTGAGAAATGTCTTCTTTTTTTTCTCCAAGACAGTATTTTTGTCATGGGAGAAACGGACAAAGACAATGCATATTCTGGCCTTATGCCCAAAAACATTTTAGAAAAATATCAATTTTCTGTTCAAGAAAAGTATTTAAAGGACCTAAAATCTATAAAGGAAGGTTTCTTTTTGTGTGTGTGGGTTAAAATTATCTTAGCAGAACCTTTTATTTTTCTAATCTGGGCAAGCATGTCATACTGTTCCCATAGAATATGTTGAGGCTATTTATCAGTTTTGATAAAAAAAAGGCTTGTTTATCAGTTTTGCTTTTAAACCTCTTGAATATTGATCCCTGGTCTTTTTAGTGATCTGACAGGAAAAAAATTAAGGTGCTCTGTATTTTATTTACAGAATCTATTTTTTTTAAATTGATGCATTGTACTCATATATCATGATGAAGTTCAGAGTGATAAGGACATACATGCACACAGCACTTGGTGAGCTTCCCCTGGCTCCCACCCCACTCCCCACTTCCTTGTTCCTGGTATTGAGATTGACATTGATTATTTTGTATACATACAACATGTCAATTAAAGTGTTCCCTTTATCAAATTTTCCTCCCCCTACTTTGGGAGGAAATTTTCCTCTCTCTCCACTGTGGGAGAGAACAGGTGTCTAATCAATCATATTTACCCATTTCCCCCCTTAATTTTCCATTTACTCCAAGTTCAGTTTGTTTTCCTGTTGCTTTTTAAACCCCTCTTGTGTCCTTAGAGCAGCCTGGGTGTCCTGCAAGTTCATTTATACTCATTCTATTCATTTTACTTGGGGCAATAACAGTTAATAAGGACTAAAACACATTCTAGAAAAGTCTATCATAATTATTACATTCAAATGCATCCTTTTCTCTCATAATGGAGAAGAGGTTCAGTATGACAATATAGAAATTTCTTGATCAGAAGTTGTCATTCTTACCCATGAGCTGGTCAACGGCCTTTACAAGGCATTGGCTCTTTTCCTTTAAGGACGGTGCCCTTACTCTAAGAAAGGAACACAGGAGGTGAATGGGAGTTCAGGGAACAGATCACTGAGCTGGTGCATACACTTGAGCTCTATACATGGCCAGCGTTTCTTAATAGCCAAGGCAAATGATAAGCACTTGGGGGTATATAGTTTTCTGTCAAGGTGAAGGCAAAGCAAGCTCTTAAATAGAAAGAAATACTGCCGAAGTTAAGTTTAAGCAAGCATTCATGAAGGGACAGGCTCTCTGGTCCTTCCTGATGGCAGCATGCCTGACATTGGGCAGGAGGCCAGAGCATGTATTGCCTTTGCCCATTTCTCCCATTTTACCGAGATCCAATCTTACCATCTTCAAGCTTCTTCCCAAGCTATAAATAAGTGAGTGACTCTGGTCAACAGTAAAGGCCAGTTCAAACCTGCCTAACACAACAACCACCACCACCAAGCACTCTTCAACTGACATCTGATCGAGCCAGCCAGCCCTGGGGATCAGTCCCATGTGTTTCATCAGCCAAGATCTCTCCTTGTTACTGGACTGACCAGATCAGGGCTGCAGAGGAGCTCCCAGCAACTTTTAATTAGGTATTTCACTTACAAATGAATTAATTAATTAGAGATAAGCACCTGCAGCACATTACTCATGTGGTCTATTTAAAGTTTTAAATAGATAAAAACTGCTGACACCACACTACCTTCAGATCCTGTTCTATGGAACATAATACCCAAGATGATTTACCAAACCTCTTATCAAAACAGTTAGCATTGATTCTAATCCCCACCAACCCCTCTGGGCCTCATTAGCTCAGAGGATCCCTCAAGAAGATTCAGGGCTAAAGGATGAAATCAGGTGCTATACTGTGGCCAGTGTTTCTTATCGATATTTTTCTTCCTTTGTTCTCAGACAAATGAAGTGGTTGGGAGTGATAGTGCATGCTTGTAATCCCAGTACTTGGGAGGCTGAGACAAGAGAATTGCAGGTTTGAGGCTAGCCTCAGCAATTTAGTAAGACCCTGTTTCAAAATAAAAAGGGCTTGGGTATAGCTCAGAGGTAAAAATGTTCCTGGGTTCAAACCTTGTATCAAAAAAAAAAAAAAAAAGAAAAGAAAAGAAAAAGAAAAATGGAGCTGGGCATTGTGGCATATGCTTGTAATCCCAGCATTTGGGAGGCTGAGACCGGAGGATCCAGGTTTGCAGCCAGCCTCAGCTACCTAGTGAGGCCTTCTGCAACTTAGTGAGACCCTGTTTCAAAATAAAGAATAAAAAATAGGGCTGGGGGTATAGTTCAGAGGTAGAATGCCCCTGAGTTCGATCCCCAGTACCACCACACACACACACACACAAAGAAAAAAAGAAAGAAAGAAGAAAAATAAAAATGGTGGTCCTTTTCCATTTTTCCTTGGTCTAACTTGTCCTTTTATGACCCCTATCCAGTGGTATAGCCATGCCTGGCAGCTCTAGCTGGAATAAAATTAGTGACAGACATACTCCTGAGCCATATTTGAACTACTACATTCTACCAAATCAGAAGATGACTGCAATTTAAGTACCTTCTGCAAAAGCATTTTTTAAAAACAAGCAAGGAAGTAACGAAAAAACCTTGAACTTGGCACAGGAGGTGGAGAAGTACCACGGGCTGCAGCTAATATCTGGTGTATGGGTTTTGTGAAGGCCTGCCCACATGGTGCTGTTCCCTGTGTGATGCCATTGGCCTCATATTACACTCATTGACATCTTAGAAGAAGGAATCTAGGCTGGTCACCCTGCAGGGAATAACTCTTTCTAGAATATCATATTGGGTCAATCATGCAGCTCTGTTTGGGGAATTTCACCCCTGGGCACTTCTTCTGTTTTGTCTGGAAAAGCCCAGCAGTAATGCAAGCAGACAACACAGGGTTTCTGCCCTGAATGTAGTATTAGGTACCTCAGGAAAGACCCCAGGACAGCCCTCCCTAAACAGGGCAGCTGTAGCCACAGCAGGAAGTGACAGTCTCTCCCCACCAGCTGTAATCCATGAGGGTGGCAGATTATCAGAATACACGCAGTATTATGCTGACTCACTGAAGTTAAGGGATTGCTAAGGTTGGGGTGCAGGTGGTAGGAAGTGAGGGGCACAGGGTAGGAAGGGCTCCCCCTTTGTCTCTTAGGGAACCTCAGTGTTGTCTTCTTCCATGATACTGGCTACAGTGACTTGACACCTGTACTTCAGCCACCTGGCTTGGTTTTGATTTTTGTCTTGTTTCCAGGAGGTGGGAGACCACTCAGGAAAAGCTAAAATGGATATTTAAGCCAAACTGTGGAAGCTCTCTAGTCCTGCTGGTCCTTGAACCTATGACCTTTTGGTTCTGCTTTCAAATAGATGTGGCTGCTGAAAGGTTCAGGGATGAAGTCTCTGGATATCTGCTGCCCAGTTTCCAATGGTGGGAAGAGAAAGAGAAAGCAGACTGATGTTAAATCGTGGGAGTTGGCATATGGGCATTCATTGTTTCATTCCTTCAACTTTTCTGTATGATTACATACCACCTTTCTCCACTATTTCTTCCTCCTCTTGCAATAACAACAAAAGCCAACACTTTCATATGGTTGAGAGGCACGTAGCAAAGCAGTTAAGAGCTTGGACTCTGAGCCCCACCACCCAAGCTCGAGTCTGAGTTCTGTCATCCACTAGCTGTGTGATTTGGGGCAAGTTCCTTTACCTCCGGGACTCCATTTCCTCATCTGGAAAATGGGGATGATAATAACAGCCGATCCCTCCTGGGATCTTCTGACAAATAAGTTAACAATATGCAAAACACTTAGTTCAGAGCCCACCATTAGTTTTATTTTTTCTTTGCCTAAGCAATTACTTTATATAAAGGTCTTTTCAGCTGGATGTGGTGGTGCATGCCTGTAATCCTAATACTTAGGAGGCTGAGACAGGAGGATCTAAGGTTAAGGCCAGTCTTAGCAACTTAGAGAAGCTCTCAGCAACTTAGTGAGACCATGTTTCAAAATAAAAATTAAAAAAAAAAAATGGGCTGCTGGGTATGGTGGCACACACTTGTAATCCTAGTACTTGGGAGGCTGAGACAGGAAGATTGCAGGTTCGAGGGAAGCCTCAGCTACTTAGGCCCTCCGCAACTTAGTGAGACCCCGTTTCAAAATAAAGAATAAAAAATAGGACTGGGGGTGTAGCTTGGAGGTAGAATGCCCCTGAGTTCCATCCCCAGTGCCACAAAAGGGGGGGGGGGGCTGGAGGTGTAGCCTGGAGGTATAATGCCCCTGGGTTCAATCCCCAGTAAAACACACACACACACACAAGATATTTTCATGCTTCAATTCCTTTTCTCCTAACAAAAGCCTTATGAGAGATGCTATCAATATACCCATTTTAAAGATGAGGAAAATGAAGCTCAGATAAGCTCACTAATTCACCAAGAGTTCCGAGATAGTAACTGGTGGTGCTGATGTGAACTAAGGCAGTGGGTCTCCAAGGCCACCTCTCGGCCACTCAGCTCTGTGGCTTTTGGAGTCTGGCACAAGAACTCCAAGTTAGTGCTCGGGGATTCTTTCATCTCACAGGCCTAGATAAGCCTTCCCTTCACTTCCTCATAATAGAATTTTTCAGTTCGTTTTCCCACCCCAAACACAGAAGGACACACACATGCCCATAGGTTTTATAAAGCCTATCTTATTAAAGCGTGGCACATCCTTACAAGTGCTGAAGCCGACTGGCTGGGTAAGCAGCATGCACAGGCCTTGACCCAGTTCCCAGGGCCCTGGCCATCTTCCCTCTGGTCCCCAGTGGCATGGCAAGGCAAGCTCTAAGCTGGAAGCCCAGTTCCCAGCCTTACACCTCTTTGTTAAATAATGACTCAAAACTAGTCTGAGCAGCAGTGATGCGTTTCAAAGGTTCAAAAGCGCAAGGCAAAGGGGAGGGAAAGTAGGTTGTTCTGGAAGCTCAGCCAGCAAATCCCATGTAGACAGGTGACCCATATTATGTCAATTAAGTGCTGCTTTAGAGACACGCAGCCACGGGCTCTACAGAGTGCTGAACATGTCAGGGTGATGTGAGGATGGACTAAGGGCCTTGCCTCTGTAATTCAATTAATAGAAGCAAGCACAGACTTCTGCTGGAACCCTTCCAGGTGGCCAAAAGGCAAAGTGGACCAGAGACTTAGGAGTCCATGAGGGCAGAGGGGAAGGTGCTAGCCGGGCTGCTCAGCCGCTGGGGCATGTGCCATGTGCAATAGAGTCCTAGAGCAAGAGTGCTTTGCCTATGGAGCCCAGGTCGGCAGTGAGGGCCAGGAGAGATGTGGCTAATACAGCCCTTGAGACCTTCTTCCCCAGCTGAGATCTCTCACCTCCAGTCCAATGGCAATTACTATCCAACCTTCCAGTAAAATGTGCAGGTCCTAAATGCTGTGGCACCTGGCTGCATGCCCAGTCTTGTCTTTTGCCATGACTCCCTCCAGCCACAGAGGTGTTTGCCACTTTTTTCAGAAGCCCAGGCCCTCCTCATGGCAGGGCCTCCGCACCTGCACTATTGGTTACTGTGTTTTCTGCCTGGCAGGATTCCCCCAGCAGCTATCTTCCTGGCTTCACACTTACCTCCGATCTCCACTTTCCTGGCTCCCTGAAATACCACACATTGCCTAAGCAGAATAGGTATTTGCAACTATCTGGTTATTGTCTCTCTCACTGGACAGGATGCTCCATGTTTGTGCCCATTTTAGCTCACGATTGTATATCTAGGGTCCTAGGGCCTCTTATAGTTTCCTTTGAGTCCATGGTGCATACTCAGTATTTATTAATGAATAATTAATAATTATTAATATCATATCAATAATTATTGAATGAATCTATGAACAAATAAGATCCACTCAGAGTCCTGGTGTCTTCAACTATTTTGAAATATTAACCTGGCTTATACATTAGTGGCTAATTTCAATGCACTGTTTTTCTCAGACGATTCAGGTGCTCTTTCAAGGATCTTGAGTCTGAGGTAGCATCTGAAGCAGTAGTGAGAATTTCAGGAAGGAATGGTGACAGGCTGGGGGAAGCTGGCTTTCTACCATCCACTTACTTCCACGTCTAGCTTTCACTGTCTTCACCAATGTGCAGACAGATGCCTGAAGATGTCAGTTTATCTCATTAGAAGAGGAGCTGGGCAAACACCTCCAGTGTTCATGTTCAAGCAGGGAAGCCAAACCTGGGCTCTGAAGCTGCATATAACACTCTGGGGGGAGTGCCGCAGCCTAGGAAGGAACCTCTCGGAATCTCTTTCCCTCCCTTGCTGTATGCTCTGACCTTTTTTTTTTCAAACATATTAAAAATATTTTTTATTGTCCCATTGTAATTACACATCACAGTGAGTTTCAGAGTGACAGAAACATACATGCACGCAGCATTCATCGTGTTTCCCTCTGGGTCCTTTCCCTCTCCCTCCTCCCCTGTTTTGATCCTAGTACAGCACTTTTTTTTTTTTTCCTTTTTTTTGGTCTTAAATTCTTCTGCCAAGCTTAATATCATAGCTTCCTTAAAAATCACAGCAAAGTGCATCAAAGGAAAGTAATGCTGACTTTAGAAAGGTGGATATTGTTGGCACTTTTGTTACAATAAGAAAAAATGCAATTAGACACAGTATTAGCAGATAATAATGTTGGCTAAATTTTGAATGGACATACCTTTTCACTCAATAATACTCCTGAAAATTTACCTTCAAGAATCTGTAAGCAGAGCATGAAAAGATATATGTAAAAACATGATTCTTTCTTATTTTTTCAAAAGCTGGAGGAAAAAACTCAACTGTCTAACAGTAGGAACTGGTTAGATAATTCTGGCAAAGTCATTCTATTTGTTACAATCATTCAAAGGAATATTATGCAGTTAGTAAAAAATAATGGATTTTGTAACTACATTATTAAAAGTTGTCTACAATATGCTATTAAGTGAAAAGAGCAAGATTTTGAATACCATATAGTTTTTAAGTAAATATATTCTCTAGTGATATATAAGTACATGTTAATAATGATAGTTATAAGTAGTTTACATAAAACTTTCAATTTCTATATTGTATTCCACCATCTATTTTTACACACTATATTTTACTTAAATATATCAAATTTATATTTTAAAACAAAGGTATAAAACTGTCTTCAAAATATGATGAATCATTTGTATTAACTTGATGAAGAACCTGCCTCTCGACAAAGCATTTGGCTTACAAAGAATGAGCTATCCATGCCGCTAGACAAGTGAGTCATTTGAACCTGTGGTGGCCAGCCTCCAAGATGACCTGCAATAATTCCTGCCTCCTGGTATTCACATCCTGTGTGACCAACAGAATGTGGCAGAACTGAGGGTATGCTACTTCTAAAATTAGGTTGCAAAAGACTGTGGCTTCCGTCTTGGGCTCTCTCTCTCCTGGGTTACTTGCTCTAAGGAAAGCCAGGTCATGAGCGGTCTACAGGAGAGGCCCCTGTGGTGAGGAAGCAAGACGTCCTGCCAATAGCCATGTGAGTGAGCTTGGCAGCAGATCCTCCAGACCAGTTAAGCTTCAGATGACTGCAGCCCCAGCCAATGTGACCTTAGCAGCAGCTTCACGGGAGCCCCTGAGCCAGAGCCACCAACTACATCACCCCGGGATTCCCAACCTGCAGAAACTGTTAAGTGATCAGTGTCAGCTGTCTTAAGATCCTAAGTTTGGGCTAATTTGTTATGCAGCCATAAATAACGAATACAAGACCCAACCAACTCTAAGCATTAAATGCCTGTTTCCTAACCCCACATTTCATTTCTACACAATAAACTTAGTCTTGCATTGGTTCCCTCTTGGCACTAACCCTGAATTGGTAAAGACCTGCAAGTGCAGTTAGGGTAAGGTATTTTGTTCTGTCCTCAGGAGGATGGCACTAATGATGAGAGCAGGAAGACTGAGTCCAAGGGAGGTTGCAGGGGTCATAGGAGCCAGGAACCAATTTGGTCATCCAAGCTGCAAATTACAGTCCTATGCTTTTTGAAAGATTTCTACCTTTCCTATCTGACCCAACTAACAGTTACATTATTGAGTCAGACAGTGGCTCAAATTAAATGTCACAGGAGAACATCCTAACAAAGAGAACAGGACAGAACCCTGGAAAAAAAAAAGCTGTCTTATTTCCTTGCTAAGTGGGCTATCTGATGAAAGGAGAAGTAGACTCCTTTTGTGTGGAGGTTTAATTTTGCTTAGTGCCAAGCACAGAGAGGAAAATGAAGTCTCATTGTTGCAGAAACCCTTTATGTTATTATTGTTGGTATGTTTCCATGTAAGACTCTTATTTTCAATGGTTTTGAAACTAGCCATCAGCATCTGTTCACATAGTTCTGGGATGGCTTTTTCTGTTTAAAATGGTTTGTGCATGCATTGTACATTTTTATATAACTGGAAAAAAAAAAAAACCAAACATGTGCATGAGTCAGCACCTCAAAAATCAATAATGAGTGGTCAGAGGAGAATGCCCAGCATGTCTGGACAGGGCCAATCTCTCTATTGCACCATCAATCTGCTGCCAGTTTGGTTCAAGAAGACCTGGCAGCAGTCACCAGTCTGAATAAAATACAGGAGCTGCCACATTTGGGCCTCCAACACAGCTTAGTAATGAAGGTATGGAGTCCCAGTAAAGGATTCTCCAGCAGGCTGCATATATAACATATTCTATGTACATCTGTTCTTCTATCTTCATGAATATAGGTAGCCAGCAGTGTGATCAATCAAATGCAAATTCATTTAAGAACATTTTTCAATGAATACCTTTCTCGAACAATGAGTATTAAAAGTTCATCTCCTGTCAGTTAATACACTGAGATTTCAAAATTTTATTGAAAATGAAAGATTTTCCAAGTCAAAATGTTAGGAACCAACGTTCTAGAGATGCTACTGTGAGATAAAAATGTCTCACTCTCTGAAATGTAATGCCATTCTAATGAAGGTTCCCCACTGACTAGGATGGCAGATCCAGTACATTGACTAAACCAAATCCTGCTTTCCGCATCAGTTACATTTATAGCATACACATTTTAAACAAAATGGAGGCTCCTTATACATCATTAAGTACATAAAATGTATCATAATGTCTTAATCTCTTCTAGATAAAAAAAGTTTTTAACTTGAAACAATAAAAGGAAGCAAAAGGAAAGGTAAGAAAGAAGAAAGAACATAACAGAAGCCCTGAGAGTCAGGCGGTAGAAAAAGCAGGGAGCAGGAACTATAACTTCCTATGCAAAGCCTAGATTCTAGTAACTTCCATAAAATAAAAAGTGACAGCACCAGTCCCCTCTGAGTTTCCTGGTATAGAACAGTCTCAGGTCTCTGTCATATTTGATGGCATCCTGCCAAAGAATACCTTCTCTGCCAACACAACATGGGTGACCTAATTCTATGATAGATTGTCTACCTTTCAAACTGAAAAAAGTAAAGGTAACTCAAATGAATCCAACTTCTCTAAATCTATGTTTCTTATTTTTATTTCCATGGTTATGCTATTTTAAAGGATATATGAAAACATAAAAATTGTATGTAATAAGGGGGTATCATATGATTATTTTATTTACCTGTTATGTAAAGGTGTGTTCAGAAAGGTTCAGCTAACCCAGGAGGTGAGGAGTTTAGAATGAAAATGTTACTGCAGTTTTAACCAAGGTGACTATCATTTCTTTTTTTTTTTTATTTTTTTTTTATTTTTTTTATTTTTTGCGGTACTGGGAATTGAACTCAGGGGCATTCTACCTCTGAGCTACACCCCCAGCCCTATTTTTATTCTTTATTTTGAAACAGGGTCTCACTAAGTTGCGAGTGCCTCACTAGGTAGCTGAGGCTGGCCGCGAACCCGGATCCTCTGGTCTCAGCCTCCCGAATGCTGGGATTACAAGCGTGCGCCACCACGCCCGGCTGGTGACTATCATTTCTATTTTTCAGCTACCTATCTACTATGGTTCTTACTGATGTGGTAAATAACCAAAAAGTACCAACCTCTCCAGGGATTGAAAACCACAGCGGTATCACAATAAATATTTTAAATAGGTAAATTGTGTTCTGCAAAAAAAACTCTTTCAAATGGAATATTATTGACTCCCAAGTGTCTGGGAAGCAAGACTAGAGTCCTCTAAAGATTGAGGCTACCATGAAAGGTAAATATGTATTTGGGATCAACTGCCTCCAATCCCGGGGTGAAGGGTTGCTTTGGGAACAGCGAGGCAGTGAGCCGACCACATGGGCGCAGAGAGCACAGCCTGTTCTGCCTCCCATAGACCCCCACACCCATAGAACACAGCACAGGCAATGAAAACGATTCAACAAAATGTGTGCGGGAAAGCTTCTTCAAGTGCAGGTAGATTAGGAGTCCAGTTCTGTTAAAACTCATCATATCTGAACCTTCTTGTTCCATGTGCCTCCGGAGAGCAGACAGTTGGGCAGACACAGAAACCATTTAAAGATGTCTTGTGTACCAATGAGCATAGAGTGCCTTCTGAGGAAGAATTATTTAAGAAATGAAGATGATCAAAACTTGCCGAGACACAGATGCAATACTGAAGATTGTATTTGAATCTCACAATGGATGGGAGGCTGACATCTTAGGGCTTTTGTTATGTAAATTTTTTTGCAATGTGGGTGAATCTAAAGGCCTGGAGTTTGGCATTTCATCTAAAATTGTGGTTTTTTTTTTAATCACTGTATATAGTCCTCTCTTCCTCTATCTCTCTCTCTCCTAACCCTAGAGTGAAAGGGGTGCATGTACCAAGCAGTTACAGCATTCAGGGATGCCCAGGCACCTCTATGGATCACACCTGGTTGCCTTAGTAGGGAATGAGTGGGCCGGAGCAGCTGACCATCCCAGTCACGTGTCTTATGGAGTGATACCAAGTGAATCCCTCCCTAAAGAACTCTTAACAGGCTGTGCAGGATGGTGAGCCCCTTTCATCATTCTTTGCTCTCTCCTTTCCATCTCTTCCTCCCAAGTTTTGAGGCAGAGGTTGAAATTCATTTCCCAAGCTCCTTTGCAACAGGCAGTACAGGTGGGTGACTCAAGTTCCTGCCCTGATTCAGAACTGTGTGTAATGTAGAGAATCAGGACAGTGGATATAGGAGTGATGGAAGCTTCCAGAAACAGCTGTGGCAGCAATTCAGGTAGCAGTTTCTGAGCCCCAGTGCCAGATGTTGGCTATGTGAGCTGTGGTGTTTGTGGCCAGTAGCCAATCACAGTAGGGTGATGCCTTCTGTGATCAGCTCTGCAGGGAGATTCGAGCGTTATTCCTAACTACCCATCCTCCATGTTTGAGGATTCTCCAGTTCTCTAGAGATTCTGTGAGCATTGCATATCTTTTCAATAAATTCCTTCTCTTGTTAAGTTCACCGAAGTTGGTTACTATTGCCTGTAACCAAGACTAACCACAGCTAGTGAAACCAGGAAAACAGAACACAGGTTTCTGAGGTTTGTCTTTGTTATTCTCAGCATATGCTTTCTGATTAGGATTTGGGTCACTGCCGCTGTGTCTATCTGGGTTCTTCCCAAACAAAAGAATCGGAAGTGGCTGTCACGTTTTGACCTTGCAAGGACACAAGGAAAGATATATATATATATATATATATATATATATATATCCTACTTTCTTTTAAGGATTTAGGGTGCAACTCTATGCTGCTTAAATAACAATGTTCTTGTTGATCTTATAGGAAAAGAGGGAATTAGAGATCTGCAAAAACTCTACATAAGACAGAAATTATGACATGAAATAGATTGTGAACTGGAACTGTTTAAACTCACTGCTATGGGAAAATTTTAAAACAAAATGCTAACTAAGAACAGATAGCATTTTCTATCTTGCCCTAGATTTTAACTATCACCAATAATATCTGACCAATGTGAATGGCCTAAGTCCCCGCTCAAACCACATAGAGTCAATTCTCATTATTCTATGAAGTTGCTGGAAACACTGACAACTGCATCTAGGGGTGAAAACAGAGTTAGACTCCTGGGAGTCTCTGTCACAACATTTCAATCAGCCGATCAACACATGAACTTGTGCCTTGTGTGTTTCTGTTTAAAGGCACCTTATTTAATATTTATTATTGATTCCCTGACATGGAACCTGGGGCCAACAGCACTGTAACTCATGCCTGAGTGGAGCTTATCTAATGCACACATTTTCTCCCTCGGGCAGCTCACAGCCTTTTGGTACTTAGGAATCATTGACAATACTTCAGTACTGTGATTGGAGTTCATTGTAAAAAAAGAATCATCAGCCGGGCGTGGTGGCGCACGCTTGTAATCCCAGCATTCGGGAGGCTGAGACTGGAGGATCCAGGTTCGCGGCTAGCCTCAGCTACTTAGTGAGGCACTCCGCAACTTAGTGAAACTCGGTTTCAAAATAAAGAATAAAAAATAGGACTGGGGGTGTAGCTCAGAGGTAGAATGCCCCTGAGTTCAATCCCCAGTACCGCAAAAAAAAAAAAAAAAAAAAGAGAATCATCACTACCAACAACAAAAAGCATAGAAATGCAAAAAACAAAACAAAACAAAACAAAAAAAACATGGCACTACAGAGATCATGAAAATAAACTTGTCTACAGTATGAGAGCAGAAACAAGAAGGCAGAGGGTCCTCTCAATTCAATCTCAGCTGGGAACGTGGATGTTGGAAAACTAAGATTGCTTTGCCTTTCTGCCTATGTCTATGAAAGACCACAAAAGTGCATGAGTGTTGATTTGGGGGTTACAAATACATTTTGCCAAGCAAGCAAATTCATAAGTACTGAACCTTTGGATCATGAGGATCTGTGGACAGAGATCTTGCTAGGTTCTATGAGCTACTTTTGAACATTGTTATGATACACTATCGTGTTGGTCTTATATATCATAAATGTGTGAGGAGCAATGTAAATTGCAGGGAGGAACCAGTATTTAGTTTTGGGAAACTGAATGTGGGATTGAATTTTAATGTGCTAATAATGATCTGCAGTGACTTCCTACATTAGCAAACTGTAAGGGAGTTAAATTTTTATTTAAGATTTCTTGTTCAATTGTTAGCAAAGCGACTGAATAAGAATTAGAGCCCAGAAGCTTTATGTCTCGATACTCTCCACTGCCCATTCCCTTTGCATTCAACAGATCGATGTGGTGCTGTTTTTAACATGGTTGCCAGCAATATACACATTCATGACTGTATCTTCTAAACTTGTCAGTACAATCTCTATGTGTATTATTTCACATGAGCGCATAATATTCCACTGAGTCATTGGCTATTCAGACTGTTTCAACGTTTTGCTATTAAAAACAGCTCTCCTGTAAAAACATTTTTCTTTACCATTATTTCCTGAGGATAAGTCCCTAAAATGGGTTGACGGACGTGAGTGGCCCTGATTGCTAGGAATAAGTAATGGAAAGCAATGGCACGCTTTCCTATTTTCCCACTGGTTCTCCAGCATTGGGTACTATTTCTTTAATTTTGCTAAATTAATAGGTGTGAAATTATATCTCATTATTGTTTCAGCTGGCATTTACTTAATTACTGGTGAGGTTGAAGAGTTTTCCATGTACTGATTCAGTTATTTGTGCAGTCAATTAACACTTATCAAGCTCCTGCCAGGTAGACATAGAAGCCAGGTGCAGGTCAGCCAGTGCCCTGCCCTCAGGGACCTCCCCTCCACTTGCCTTTGCTTTATACAAAATGCCTATTAAACTTCAAGCAGCTGTGTATTGGAGGGTTAAGCCATCTTTTCAGATTTGAGTAAGTACTTTATGTAAATTTAGACAATACATCTTTATTATATTGCCAATTTTTTTTTAGTTCTGATGGTTTAAATGATTTTTATTTTTATATAGCCAGAAATAAGAGTCATGCTGGAAATGAACATATTTAACAACTGGCAAGATACAATGGTAATATGTAATGTAATAAATCAAATAAAGTGAACCAAAATATATTTAATGCTCCTTTTATTTACCAAATTAACTATATCCTACCATATATACGCCATATATATATATATATATATATATATATATATATATTTATATACATACACTATATATGGAAAAAAATGATTTGCCATAATGGTCTAGACACTTGCAAATCATGTGTTGATTTTCACAAATTGCTGTTGTGGTCTTCGCTGATGTAGCTGTTATCTAGTTAAGTGATATCCCCCGTTCAGTGATGTTGTAAGAACAACAACATCAAAGACTTCCCTGTTATCTTGACAGTCATTAAAACTCTAGTATCTTTGCTGCAGCTGGGCATACCTCAGGCTCTTCACAGTAGTATGCATGCTTGGATGCTACTACCTGCCAGAGGGCCTAAGCTTCATTGATTCTTCCTCTGCCCCTCTTTTCTGCCACCCCTAAAACACTGCCTCCAGTGACACCCCTGTCCCCCTGACTGCTTTACTGCCCCTGACATCTCTGGGGCAGGTGGAGGGTACTCCATACAAGTACATTGCTGCCTCCACTCAGTAGCTGCCACCATCCATGCAGTCACCCCTTCCAGACCCGTTACCACCCTGATGGACACTGATGGGTGACATCATTAGATAATTTGTAGTATAAATGAAGAGGTAAGTTCTCCCTACCAACTGGTACAAAAACATTTTAGTTTGTTAATACCCAGTGCAACTCTCCTGGTATATACCAGCCTGGCTAGTATAAAGGGTTTGTATAAAATGATAATTCAGAGCCGGGCGTGGTGGCACACACTTGTAATCCCAGCATTTGGGAGGCTGAGACCAGAGGATCCGGGTTTGCGGCCAGCCTCAGCTACCTAGTGAGGCACTCCACAACTTAGTGAGACCCTGTTTCCAAATAAAGAATAAAAAATAGGGCTGGGGGTGTAGCTCGGAGGTAGAATGCCCCTGACTTCAATCTCCAGTACTGGAAAAAAAAAAATCATCATTCAGAAACAATGCTTGCAGATTTACCATATGCTTAGATAGCAAGTCTAAGCACTCTCAAATATTTTCTATGGTTAACATGGCGGGATGTGGGAACACATTGCTTTGCTCCACATTTGAGTTTTGCATATACTGACTATGTAACCTAAATAAACAAAACCCAAAGTCACCCAATGAGAGCATTTAAACACCAGTGGGTATGATTAACCTTTGCTTGTTTTCAATCATGAACACTGTGTTCTTTCTGGCAACTGGATAACCAATAGATTCAAAATATCTTTATGAACAAGTCATTTCAGCTGGGAAGATGTCAGAAAGGTGAGAGTTTTTCTCTGCTCTGACCTCAGACCCATCACTACCCTCTTCCAGAGAACATGGAAACAAGGAAACAGGATTGTTCTCTAGGAGTAAAACTAGTTTGTTACAAAAAATTTCCCAAAACTCAGAAATAAGGCAGAGAGTTTACTGCATGCCTTTTCAATGTCGCACTAGAGCCCATGCTCACTTAACACTGCAAAAGAACATTTTTAAAAAAAATTAATATATATTAGGACATAGACTCTGAAAAGTCAGTTCACTTTGAGAGGATTAATAAATTGCAAATTATTTTTGTCTAATAGAAATTCAAATTATTTGAATGAAAAAAATAAATCCAATAGGGCATTCACCCATTTTGTATGTAATTTGACAACTTTTTTTTGTTCAGTGACTATCTGTTTCAGTCTCTTGTATTCTTTTTTTTTTTGGTGGTGGTACTGGGGATTGAACTCAGGGTCATTCTACCTCTGAGCTACACCCACAGTCCTATTTTTTATTCTTTATTTTGGAACAGGGTCTCACTAAATTGTGGAGTGCCTTACTAAGTAGCTGAGGCTGGCCGCGAACCCAGATCCTCTGGTCTCAGCCTCCCAAGTACTGGAATTACAAGTGTGCGCCATCACGCCCGGCTTCTTGTATTCTTTAAATCAGATTTTTTACTTGACATTTCCTTTAATAAGTTAATTAAGTCTTTGACATGTGCTTGTTACATATTTGTATGAGATTCATGTTCTTAACTTTTTCAAATTGACTTTGACAACTCAACCTAATGGGGTTGTGGCAAAGATTTGCAAAGATATCATCAAAGAAAAAGAATTACTTCTAGACAGGGCAGTAACTTGACTGACTGAATTTCATCACATGTCAGTGAGAAGGAGAAATTGGTGGATCAGCAATAGGAGCTTCAAAGGAAAATGTCCATCCAAGCAGGGTGAGCAGGGGAATGTGGGATCCACTTGGTAGGTGTATATAGGAACTACATGTAGGCACCCTGCTTAATGTCACCAAACATGCAAACCATGTAACTGGCTCCCTTCTTTCCATCTCCCCACTCATTAAGTAACCTCTGGTTGCATGTGGGTTTCCACAGCAGGGAGTGATTCATTGATCAGGTCAACATGAGTCACCTATCGGGCTGATAGTTTCATTTTTCATGGTGACTGAATCAATTTGGCAGTGGCATGGGGTTCTACATTCCAGTTCTTTGTAGGACTTGACAGCATGCATTTGTGTTATACTTAAATCAACTCTAGTTCTGCTAGATCAGGTTTCTGGGCCTGCAGGCTATGGCCTACTCCAGATCACGTGACTCCACATGGAAAATGCCAGCAAACCAATCACAGTGCTAGACATGGTTTTGTTCATTTGTTTTTACTTTCCAATACCTGCTAGACCAATTCTGTTGTAAAATCCAATTAAAATATATAACTAGAAAACTGAAATAAATTCAACGAAAATGCAAAGACTTTTTTTTTTCATTATCAGATTCAACAGAAATGGAACTGTTCTGTAAAACAGAAGTTTCTTTTAAAAACATAAAAGCTCCTAAGTGCTTGTTTTCAATTTATGTACTTAAGTAAGGTCCAAGGACCACACTTCATCTGGGAACTTATTAGAAAAGTAATTTCTTGGGCCCCTTCCCAGACATACTGGGGCAGAATCTTGGGCTGGGGTCCAGCAGCTTGTGTTTTAACAAGACCTGGAGGTGATCCTGATGCATGTTACATTTTGAGAATCACTCCTGAAGGATGACTACAAAGCAAGAGTCATGATTTTAAATGCCAAAGGGGCCAGGCAGAAAGAGGAATTTGACAAGATGAAGGTTGTATGGAATGGTAGTTTCCCTGGGAAATTGTAACCTGGATGTTCCCAATAGATGAATTTGAATGAACGAACCCAGACACATACACACAGACACATACACTCTCTCTCTCTCTCTCTCTCTCTCTCTCTCTCTCTCTCTCTCTCTCTCTTTCTCTCTCTCTCACCTCTTTGGTTATATAAAATTTCTATTGGCTAGTGTGGGACTTGGTCTACTACTTTTTCTAAACGTGGACAGTCTTAGCTTTGATAAACCAATGCATTGCTTTTTCCTGTCGATGATTTAAGTCTCAAGTTAAATCTTAACTGAACTAAGATTTATTCTCAAGGTCTTTATTCTGTAATAATAATCTGTTTCAATGTCTAATTTATTCTGTGTTGCGCCATTTTAAATTGTGAGATATTATATTACATTTTCAATATCTAGGGGAGCCGAACGTGGTGGCACACGCTTGTAATCCCAGTACTTGGGAGGCTGAGACAGAAGGATTGCAGATTTGCAGCCAGCCTCAGCTACTTAGTGAGGCCCTCCACAACTTAGTGAGATCTTGTTTCAAAATAAAGAATAAAAAATAGGGCCGGAGATGTAGCTCAGAGATAGAATGCCCCTGGGTTCAATCCCCAGTACAGGAAAAAAAAAAAAAAAAAAAAAAAAAAATCCAGTGTAGCTAATCTTTCATGACTATTTCTCTTCCTTTGTACTACTTGCTACAACCTAGTTACTACTGTTATTAGTTTGCAATGCTGAGGATGGAATCCAGGGCCTCACACAATCTAGGCAACCACTGAGCTACATCCCCAGTCCAACCTAATTATTTTAAATATAAAAAATCACCATTAATTTTGTGTGAGTTTTGCTATGGTCACAGAATTTGACATATAATGGCATAACTTTTGGGTTTTCAGTTCTTACTGAAAGTTTCCATGTGGTCAAGGAAAGAATAAATTTTAATAATTTTTTTACGTCTGACAAAAAACATTTACTTTCCACAGTCAGCAAAAGAAAAAAATAAATTGTACTACATCAAAATTAAAAACTTCTGTGCATCAAGGGTCATAATCAAAAGAGTAAAAAGGTAATCCACAGAATGGAGGAAAATATTTGTAAATCTTATATGTGAGAAAGGGATAATATCCAGAATATGTAAAGAATTCTTACAACTCAATGACAAAAATCAATCCAATAAAAAATGGGAAAAGAATTTGAATCAATATTTCCTGAAAGAAGACATACAAATAACCAATAAATGCATGAAAAAATGTTCAGTATCACTAATCATTAGGGAAATGCAAATCAAAGTCACAATGAGATATCACCTCATTCCCATTAGAAGGGCTACTATTAAAAAACAAACAAAAAATAACAAAAATTAACAAAGACACGGGGAACTTGGAACCCTGTGAGCTGTGGATAGGAATGTAAAATGGTGCACCTGCTATGAAAACCAATATGTCAGTTCCTCAAAAAATTAAATCTAGAATTACCATATGATCCAGCAATTCCAGTTCTGGTTATATGCCCCCTCTTCTAATTGAATGCAGAATCTTAAAGACATATTTGCACACACAGGTTCACAGCAGCATTATTTACAATAGATAAAACATAGAAGCAACACAAACCAAACAAAATGTGGTATATACTTAGAATATCATTCAACCTTAAAAAGGGAAGGAAATTCTGACACAGAATACAATATGGCTGAATCCTGATGACATCATGCTATGTAAAATAAGCTAGTCACAAAAAGACAAATGCTGTGTGAATTTGCAGGCACACAGAGTAATCAAATTCAGAGACAGAAAGCAAGATGGCAGTTGCCTGGGGCTGGGAGGAGAGAAGAGTGGGGAGTATTGTTTAATGGATACAGAGGTTTAGGTTTGCATGATGAAAAGAGTTCTCTAGATGGATGGTGGTGACAGTTATACAACAATGAGAATGTATTGACTACCACTGAATTGCACACTTAGAAATGGGTAGAATTGTAAATTTTATGTTATGGATATTTTACCACCATGATTTTATGAAAAAAAAAAACTCAAAAACTTATTTTCACTTTTCTACCCTTGATTTTGAGCATAAATCAAAGTTCTGCTTATTACCATTCTCAGTCAGTTCCAACTAAGGCCTGGATTGGGGGGGGGGCAGCCAGGGAGGGGACTGTTCAGAGTCTGTGGCCTCAGTCAGAGAATGACTGGAACTTGGCAAGGACAGCCCAGAGCTGGTGGGCAGAAATGAGTTAGGAGAGGGGAAATAGATGAATCCCATAAACAATCCCACTTGCAAATTCTGTCAGGAAAGGGTCAGGACCAAAAGAAGTATGTTGTAGAGACAGGGGTGGCATTCAAAGGGAAAGTCATGCACTGGGCCATAGATCCTTGACAGTCTAGTCCAGAGTGAAGGTGGGTTTCCAGAAGACTTACCAAGGCACTGTCATACATGAAGGTTTTGTCACAGTTGCCCTTCCTCCCCTTTACCCATCTCTCCTCTTTGCTGCCGAAAGGGAATTAGGTCAGAATTCCAAGGCCTTTATTGATTAGTGATCTGGGTCACTCTACCATTTTGTTTCTACCAGATCCTCATGGTATCATGGAAGGAACATTGAAGGGAGAGTTGACAATGTCCCAGGGATTGTTAAAGGAGACAGGAGCTGGTGCGTTGGTCCTAGGGCAGTTGTCCAGGAAGCTCTTCCCTGTGAGTGGTAGAGACGTCCCTTATCTCAGAGGTTGCAGAGCTGCAGAGCTAGCGGACTCTGCAATGAATCATACATTTGTATGCAGTGTGCATCCTACCATTTTTAGTTATTTTTAATTCAGACAAAGAACTTTCCCTGGTCCTTTGTGGCTGTTTTGTTTGTTCCACTGGGCTATTGCTGGAGCTATTATTTTAATGATTTTTCTCTTTTTAATGAGTAATCTTTTTAAGCTTTGTTTCATGTGACTTGTGTCTTTCATGCTTTATTAAATGAGGACAAGAAGTAAGAGAAGAAAAATGAGATTGCTCTCTCTCCTGGTCAGGTCTGTGCCATTCCTTCCTATACCTACCCAATTATACCTACCCAATCAGACCCTAGTTAGCATTTAGAGTATCCCATCTTGAGAGCAAGACTTGATAAGGAGGCCACCATGTGAAGACGTTCTTGTTTTGGACTCAAAGTGTAAGGTCAGTGACTATTTAGGGTTGGTGGGATATGTGAAAATCCTTCTTCAGCTTTCCCAAATGAATGACAGTCTTGCCTGGATAAATTTTTCTATAAATATAGTTGCAGATGTCATTGAATTACCATGGGGAATTCATGGTCTTTATAGTGGCTGCCTCTGAAATCAGTCTTAGGAATGTTATCCGGCCTTTCTTTCCAGATGTTTTAGGATTTCTTCCTCACAGAAGTTTGAAAATGTTATAAATATGTGTCTTGGCCTCTTTCTTTGGATGTTAATTTACACATATAAGCCAAGTCTTTAATCAATTCTGGAAATACTTTATACCTTAAATTGTTGACTTTTTAAATTTTATTTCTTCTATTAGCTGAAATACTTACTCTTATTGTTTTTAAGTGAAGATAATGTGCTCCATTCTAGAAATGGTTTGTCTTGGTCTAGAATTATTTTCAAAAGTTTATTTGGCCATCTAATCTTTTATTTGATTCTGTAGTTAATAAATATGCTTTCCTGATTAACTATTTAATAGTACTCTATATAAAAGCTTTTCTTTACTACTTCAGGAAATGTTCTTTTCACTACATGTTCGTTTCATGGCTTTTTCCTCTCCTTTTGATACAGTTGAGTAATTTTTTAAAAAAATTCTGATTGAAACTCTTTGGTTGTTTCATGTACTACAGTTTTAAAGTATATTGTTCTTTCTTTCCTATTCTTTCACTGCTCTGTTCTTTGAAATCACAATTTTAAAAATTTGAGTTGTTTGTTTGTTTGTTTGTTTTTGTGGTGCTGGGGATTGAACCCAGGCGCATTCTACCTCTGAGCTA
The DNA here is from genome assembly GCA_004027655.1 of Graphiurus murinus. NCBI lineage: Eukaryota > Metazoa > Chordata > Mammalia > Rodentia > Gliridae > Graphiurus > Graphiurus murinus. Next base: position 10,826 of record PVLC010014548.1, on the reverse strand, counting down.
CACCCCTAGCCCAATTTTTTATTCTTTATTTTGAAACAGAATCTCACTAAGTTGCAGAGGGCCTCACCAAGTTGCTGAGGCTGGCCGGGAACCTGAAATCCTCCTGTCTCAGCCTCCCAAGTATTGGGATTACAAGTGTGTGCCACCACGCCTGGCAAAACTTGATTATTTTGAAAATTCTTTTTTGGCTTATGTCTTAGATCTTGAGGTTATGATACTGAAGAATTTTGTTTGAGACATTTTCATTGGCATTTTAATAGGTTTAATGTGAAGAAGATTATCTGCATTGCTATTTAGGCTGTTAGCTTCCCAGAGGCAATAATAGTAGTTCACATATAAATTCTAGTCTTTAGAAATAAGTACATATGAGTACTGAAGATTTTTTTAATCTGATGACAAATTCCTTTAATAAGTGATATTTTTCATTTACCAATAGCACATTGGTATTGAGCCTCTAACAGATACAATTATGCTTCAAAGGATGTTTAAATGTATAGTAATTAATTTTCTCTATTATGACTTTACTTTTAACAAAATTGTGGCTAATCTAGAAGTAAAAGAAGGAATGGCATGCCTAGTCACAGGGCACAGAGTGCTGCCTTCCTCCATAATAATTTACCCATGGTAGTAAAGTTGGAGTGAGGTCAAGGGTACCGATCTCTTTGTTAACATTTTTAAGTTCTGCTTATTGCATCTGTCCCTGGGGATCTGAACTAGGGATTCCTCTGCATTTTAGTCTGCGAACAAGTTTTAGCATAAGAGAAGAAAAATCTATTTATTTTTATATTTACCATACATCCAGCCATTTTACCAAATTATTGGATCCAAATGAAATAAAAAAAAAACTGACATACTGAAAAATTACATTTGAAAACAAAGTCATATTATCCATTTGAAAAGCATTATGAAATATTATTAAAGATACAAAACAAGACTCAAACAGAGAGATGTATTTTCTTTTTTTTGCAGTACTGGGGATGGAACCTGGGGGCATTCTACCTTTGAGTTACAGCCCCAGCCCTATTTTTTTATTCTTTATTTTGAAACAGGGTCTCACTAAGTTGCGGAGGGCCTCACTAAGCAGCTGAGGCTGGCCACGAACCCAGATCCTCCAGTCTCAGCCTCCAAAATGCTGGGATTACAAGCATGCGCCACCACGCCCGGCGAGAAATGTATTTTCTAGATAGATAAAACAAAATATAAACAAATTTTATCCTTTCCAATAACATGATTTTAATGCAGTTGTAATCAGAATCTTCAGTGATTGTTTCTTCCTATTTGGAAGATAAAAGAATGACTTCAGTTTACATAGAAAATAAATGACAAACACTATCCAGAAATTTTGAAAAAAGAAGAATGAAATGGGACTCAGTTGCTTTTCTAGGTGTTAAGACCTAAAACACAAATATTATAAACATAATGGTATCATATTGACACAGAAATAAAATATAGATCAGAAAATTTAAAGTACAAGAGACTAATTCAAGTGCATGTGGAGACAATATATGACTAATGCAGTAGATAAAATACGTTTTTAACAAAATAAATGGTATTATCAGATGTGATGACACATTTGGAGGAAGACAGCTACATTCATACCTCACATACACAAAATTATGTATTAGTCAGCTTTTCATTACTGTAATGAAATACTAGAGGCAAGTTGCTTTACTAAAAAAAGATTTATTTTGGCTCACGGTTTTGAAGACTGAAAGTGCAAACAGCATGGTTTGCAAAAGCATGGGTTTTTGCAAGAGTCTTCCTTGGCTATATCACATCCTGGTGGAAGCACACATGTGTACGTATGTGTCCTCTGGTATTTTCCTTTCTTCTTATAAAGTCACCAGGATTCAATTATGAGGTTCTACCCTAATGACCAAATCTTATATAATCACTTTCTAAAGGCCCCACTGCTAAATACCATAGTGGGATTAAGTTTTTACCTTCAATATAATTAACATGAGACTTTGAGGATTAGATTCCTGCATGAGTTCAGGGGAACAAACTACCTTTAAGCCAACATATTCTAGATGGAGTTAATATATGTATATAAAATATATTTTAAAATTATTAGACGAGTAAGGAGAATATTTATACTATCTTGGATAAAGGAAATGTTCCTAAGCAATGCAAGAAGTCATAAAGGAAAAGACAAACGTATGTGATTAAATACTAAAAGACAAAAAATATGACAAAAACTACTATAAACAAGACCAAAGAAAAAGTATAGGCCAGAAGTAAACAATTACGTCATGTAGAACAAATTATAGTCACCACTAATAAACTAAGGACTCTGCACATTGAGGGAAGAGTCAAATAACCTTATAGGTAAAGGATACACAATGACAATTTACAGATAAGAAAATACAAAAGATTATAAAAACATGTAAATACGCTCCGCTTCACCAGGACTCCAGGAAATGCAAGTCAAAATAGAAAACGACTCCAGGAAATGCAAGTCAAAATAGAAGACCATTCTTCACCCAACAGAGTGGCAATACACAGTAAGGACTGGAATACAGAAAACAAACAATTCATACTATCTACCAGGAGTCTGAATGATTACAACTTTTTTGGAACAAAATTTGGCAATAAATTTTCATTAAGAGTCATGTACCCTTTGGCTCAACAGTCTCCCTTTTGAGATTCAACCAGAGGGAAGCAATGGTGTTATAAGCACAGGCAAGTTAAACAACACAAAACCACAACAAAGAGAGATGGTTAACACCATGCAGTCATTAGCATGAATGAATTAGAGCACACCTACAAGCTAGAGGAGTAACTGTAACATCTGTCTTATAAAACAAGCCAGGCGTGGTGGCGCATGCTTGTAATCCCAGCATTTGGAAGGCTGAGACTGGAGGATCCGGGTTTGCGGCCAGCCTCAGCTACCTAGTGAGGCACTCTGCAACTTAGTGAGACCCTGTTTCAAAATAAAGAATAAAAAATAGGGCTGGGGGTTTAGCTCCGAGGTAGAATGCCTCTGAGTTCAATCCCCAGTACCGCAAAAACAAAAAACAACAACAAAAAAACCCTAGCTGCATGATAATGCTAATATAGGAGAAAACCCCCAATGACATGGTATGCATGTGTGTGCTCAAACTATATGAAATTGCTGATATTCAACTGCTTTTTACCTTACAAAATAGCAGTCTCTAAAGTCTCCACCTAACATACATTTGTTATATATTCATGAGAATGAATAAAAATGTGGCATTGTGGCATGGTTTCCCCAAATGTTACCCTGGTTACCAGGTGAGAGATAAGGGAAGAAAAGGGAAATGAACTTCTTCTCCATAAATCTTTGTACTCTTCTCCTTGTACAAACAAGGACATGCTACATCTCTAAATTTAAAATATCCAAGGGAAATACACCAAGAGCTGTGTTTTTATCACATTGCACTATGATGTATGATTGCAGTGTGCTAATAAAATAATTTTTTAAAACATAAAAAATATCTAACAAAGAATTTAAAGGAAAGAAAACAGAAAAGAAATTAAGATACTCAGGCAAGGTTGCAGTTAAAAGTGTACATCCAGGAGTGAAATCTATAACAACAGTCCATTTAATTTTATCAAATATAATAACAAAAACAATTTATTTCTGTTTGTTTCACTATAATAGTTTGAAATGTGCCCCCAACTAACTTTTTTTTTTAAAGAAGCTGGGATATACCTGCAACAAAATTAGTAAAAATTTAAAATCGAAAAACATTAAGTGTTGGCAAGTAGAGCAACAGGAACTCTTTTATACTGCCAAGGGAGAGTAAATTGGAGGGACCAGTTTAAAAGAATTTGTCATTACCCAATAAAGTTATACATTTGCATATTCTATGACCTAGGACTTGATTCCCAACATTTGTGTCCTAGAAACACTCCTGGATGTGGACCAGGAGACCAATACAGAGAGACAAATGTGCAGAGCAGCATGGAGCACCAGAGCAAAAAGCTAGAAGCAACCCACATGCCCAAAGGATAGAACGGATGGGATAGAGCATGGTATGTTTCATATAGTGCAAGAGCAAAATTGACACACTAGTTAACACTAGTTAGCAGTGAAAATGAATGAACTACAGCTGCGAACAACCATCTGGATGAAACTCAAACACAATGTTGAGTAAAAATCCAAGCCATAGGAAAAGCATGAGTCCACTTATTTTAATGCTCACAAGAAGGCAAAACTAAATAAGACAAGTAAAAGCAGGGAAATGAAGAGAGTCCAGATTATGGCTTTATAGAAAGAAGGAGAAAAGAAGATGGGATGAAGAAGAAAAATACAGGTCTTTAAGAGTAGTACTTCAAAGATGGAGAAGTATGTGTTTGTTTTATAAATAGTCTTTAATATCTATGTGTGTCAGCCTGTACTAATTTAATGTGTTTTATGTTACACACACACACACACACACACACACACACACACACACACTCACACAGAAGGAAAAATCTAGGTGTATATCTATTTATACCTCCAAAGCTGACCCTCTTACTGGAGAAACCACTTAGTCATCTTCCAGGGATACTGTGTGTTGTACATGCTTAATATGTAAGTAAATGGATATATTTCTAGAGTAATACTCAGAGAAACATCTCTTCCAATGCCAAGGTAAAAAGGAAAGTTATCTTACACATTTTTTTTTTTTTGGTAGTACACCAAAAGTTGGAGAATAAGGAGAAAATCCAAACTAAATGCACACTGCTATGAAAGTTACAGCAAAAAGCAATGGCAAAATTTCTGGGTAGAGAGCCGGGCATGGTGGCGCACGCTTGTAATCCCAGCATTTGGGAGGCTGAGACCGGAGGATCTGGGTTCGCGGCCAGCCTCAGCTACCTAGTGAGGCACTCCGCAACTTAGTGAGACTCGGTTTCAAAATAAAGAATAAAAAAATAGGGCTGGGGGTGTAGCTCGGAGGTAGAACGCCCCTGAGTTCAATCCCTAGTACCAAAAAAGAAAAAAAAAAAAAAAAAAAGAATACAAAATAGGGCTGGGGGTATAGCTCGGAGGTAGAATGCCCCTGAGTTCAATCCCCAGTACTGCAAAAAAAAAAAATTTTTTTTCTGGGTAGAGTCATGTTGGTTTTACTTGCACCCTGAGTTAATAATAACTTTCATTCACCTTAAGGCTTAAAATAAGTGACATTAAAACTCAAATCCTGGCTAGTAAGATTTTCAAAAGCAAGAGAAATGCCCTTTCTCTACTATTAACCAGAAGTACCCAGGAAACACCTGCTTCCTGGGAGTAGACCAGGTGGGGCTCTATTTGCAGGTACTATAATATTGGTCCTGGCTCCCAGCAGTTGAGTAGCTAAATGAATTCTAAATAAGGCAGTGTTTCACCGGGTGAAGGAAGACAATTAGAAAGGAAGGAAGTCTGTGCTTACCCCCATCCTCCACAGCTGTCTAATACTCAGGCTATACGGCTGACTCACTGCTCATTCTGAGTTCCTGGCTTCTCTTCCTTCCCAAGGATCATGTTGAGTATTTGGACTTCTCTTTCATTCGCTCTGTTCTACATACTGCTGTTGGAAGTTTGATAAATAATCTGGTTGAGTTGAGATACTTTACTGACAGGATATCCTGTATCTAGTTACCTAAGGCTAGAGGAAAGGGTGATTAGACAATGTAGATGCATGTTATTTTTAAGAGAAAAGGAAAAGACAAAAAGTCAAAATAGCTTCAGACCCTTTATCATCTCAAGTGATCCAAAAACAATATGATACTGAAATACCTCATATGGGCAAATACAATTTATTTGTAGATGTCATATTTTTTTCTTCCTATTGCTAGATCGGTCTACTTTGTGCTCAAGACCTGAGGATACAGGTATAGCACAATCAATGAGGTTGTTTCTGTGATACAAAACAAATGAACACACAACTTAAATGAAGGAAGACTTATTTGCTCACAGTTTGGGAGATTTCAGTGTTCAGTCCATGTTAGGCTAGGCCTGAGGAGCTCATGGCATGGCAGCAGGAAGCAGAAAGAGGGAGAGGCCAGGACTCTCCTCTAACATCATGAAGGCCCGAAGCCAGAGAGAGATAGCAGGGGGAGGAGGAACCATATATAATCCCAAAGGCCACACCCCTAGGGACCCCTCCCCAACAAAGTTCTACCTCCAATATGGCTGCCTATTCTTCATGAGGTCTTGGAGGACACTATAAATCCAAATCATTACAAAGGTAAATAGCTTTAAGTTTTCCTTTTAGAAAATGAAAAAAGAAGAAGAAGAATTGATGTTTTTAAAAAATAATCACTTGAGCCAGGCGTGGTGGCGCACGCTTCTAATCCCAGCATTTGGGAGGCTGGGATCGGAGGATCCAGGTTTGCAGCCAGCCTCAGCTACCTAGTGAGGCACTCCGCAACTTAGTGAGACCCTGTTTCAAAAAAAAAAAAATAGGACTGGGGGTATAGCCCGGAGGTAGAATGCCCCTGAGTTCAATCCCCAGTACCACAAAAAAATAATTAAATAATCACTTTATTGATATATAGTGTAGTGCAATAAAGTATAACTTTTAGTATATTTACAGATATCTATTATCACTATTAAATTTCTGAACATTTTTGTTACACCAAAAAAGAAAGCAAGCCATACCCATAATCAGGCAATTTCAATTTTTTTCTCCCTTCCAACTTTTGAAACTACTAACCTACTTTCTATCTCTATGAATTTATCTCTTCTGGATATTTCAATAAATGGAGCCACAGAATACATGACATGTTGTATTTGCTTACTTGTTTTTCATCTAGGTAATGTTTTCAGGGTTCATTCACATTGTATCATATTTCTATACTTCAGTCCTTTTTATGCCTGATTCATCACATGAATATATCACAGTTTTATTAGACCATTCATCACTTGATGGGCATTTCAGTTGTTTCCTTCGGGCTGCTTAGTTGTGGTAAGAAACAAAAGCAAGCCTGGGAAGCCGAAGGAACTGAACTTCAGCTCTGAATTCATCCTAAACCAGGGATTGGTAAACACAGCTACTGTTAGATCTGTATTTGTACTTGATTCTTATAAATTACATTACTCCTGGAGGATGTTAATGAAGATGTCAACTGTGGTGGCTTGGAGTTGTGAAGAAAAGAAATTGTTATACTACTAATGAGGAAAGGAAAAGAGAATTAAAATATAATTGAGTAACACCCACCAAAAGGTGAGCAAACTCAGCTACAATAGAATACTATTCAGCAATAAAAGGAATATTGGGAGGCTGAGACAGGAGGATCCGCGTTCATGTCCAGCCTCAGCTAGATAGTGAGGCCCTCCGAAATTTAGTGAGACCCTGCTTCAAAATAAAGAATAAAAAATAGGGCTGGGGGTATAGCTCAGAGGTAGAATGCTCCTGGGTTCCATCCCCAGTATTGCAAAATAATAATAATAATAATAATAATAACAGGAATAAATTATTGATACATACAACATGGATGCATCTCAATGTAATTATGCTAGAATGGAGAGATATTATCACGGGATATGAAGAAACTTTTGAATGGATATGTTCATTATCATGATTGTGGTGATGGTTACATAGCGGTATACAGTCAAAATTCATCAAATATTAACTTTAAATATGTGCCATTATTACACATCAATTATACCTTAATAATGTTGCTAGGATGCATTTTATTTTTTTTTTTTGCAATACTAGGGATTAAACTCCTAGCCCTTCTCATTTTTAAATTTTGAGACAAGATCTTAAGTTGCTGAGGCTGGCCTCAAATTTGTTGTCTTCCTGCCTTAGCCTCCCGAATCATGAGGATTACACACGTTCACCACCACCATGCCTGGCAAGAAGTGACTGTTTTAAAAAGTGAGTATATCTACTCATCAAATTGTATATACTAAATATGTACAGTATTTTTGTCTATAAATTATGCCCCAGTCAAGCTGTTTATAAAAGGTATATATAACGCCCCAAATATTTGCATGACTACTGGATGGAATATGCTACCTTCACTTTGCAAACATAGTCTCACTTAATTTTGCAGCAAGTTGAGTTATTCTTATTTTACACATGAGGGAAGTTGAGGTAGAGAGAGTTTAGAAGTTTCCCAAGCTGTTCAATCAGTATTAAGCTGAGGTCTCTTAGTCTTCATCCTCAGTCCTTGCTTATTTCTCTACACCACACTGCCTGTCTCTGTTTCTACTACAGACCAAACTTGTCCCAGTATTTCCCAAGTCAGAGAATTTTCTGGTCCACAGAAAAAGTTTCTATGTTCGGGTGATATTTCACAGTTGACTATCATTTTATACTGCCCCAAATACTTCTCTAATTAACAGGTCTAATCTGATTCAGTTGATTTGCTCATCAGAATGGTTAATCTAGATTAATTCAAGGCAAGTAATCCTGGCCCCTAGGTCAAAGGAATGAAAATAATTCATATGAGATTAAAAGCCAGCCAGACAAAACCCAATCCTGGCCACTCAACCACTAGCTGGGTGTTGCACTTCTTTGAGATAAAACTCATTCCTCTGATTATGGGAGGCCCAGAGAATGTAGGCTGTCTAAAGTTCCTCAATGATACCTGCTACATTTCCCAGTAAACTTGAACTGTAAGTTGAGGTTGCCATCCCATCTCTGAACAGGGCCAGCCTGAAGGTGGTTTCCTAACTCATGTAACTCTTCCAGATCACCTTTCACCAAATAACTGGACTCTGTCCAAATGCTACCATGTTTTTTTGTCTCCACTTAAACATGGACTATGAACTTGACTAATAAAATTAATGAAAATGTGACAGTTGACTAACATGAATTTTTTTGGTAAGACTAAGTTATATTTTCAGGGAGGAGGAGAGTGCTGCCCTTTATTCCACTGAAAACTTTCATAGTGAAGATACCTGCGCTGGACACCTTCCATTTGCCCCTTCAAATCCATTCTCCATCCTGTTCCATCCAGAGACTAAATTGTTTGGGCTCAGTGGTGGGTTTGCTTGCTCTTTTTCTTCCAGTTGGGTTTGGCCAATGGGGAGCAGATCAGGAGAAGGAATCAATTCAGGCTCTTTGTTTCCTGAGACTCTTGCCTACAGGCTGTCATGACCTGGCGTATCCCCTTTCACTGGACTCCACAGTTCTGCTCAGGAGGTCTCTCCTTACTTCTCTCATCACTTCAGGTCACAGCGCCCTGGAGAGATGTTCTCTCCTTTGCAGTTCCCTTGTACTCTGCTGGTGTCTTTGTAAATATTCTCTTTATTAAGCTTTGCTGGAATTAACCAATTCGAGGATGCCAGTTGTTTCCCATACCGCTGTTTTAGTCAGCATTTGCATCCCTGTGACCATGCCAACCTGTCTGCATTGCTTAACACATGAGCTTTGGGAACATTTAAAAATCTAAACTATAACAACCACTGACACATCCCGAGAGAAGACCGAGAATATGCCTTATTCAGAATATGAACTTATTCTAAGTCCTTGGCTTATGTGAAGATATTGACATTCACAGTGTCTATACCAGGCAAAGATAAACATTTGCTAAGTGAGATGTATCCTGGACTTGTCAAACCCCACTGACCTAACCTCATGCCCGTGTACACTGGCCACTGTGAAGGTGAAGGCATATTCACAGAGACTTATGAGAATGGTGACAGTGATGGATATATTTCACAGATTCTCAAATGTGAGAAATGTAAAACATGCCTGGGTTGATAGATCATGCTTCTTCATGCTTATAAATCATATTTTCATACTGCCTTCATCCTTTTTGCATATGGTATTCTACTTAGATTGAGGTTTCAAATCACTTTTGGGGGGGTTCTAATAATCAAATATAAAGAAAGTGATGTTGCTATAATTGAAAAAAAAAAAAACAACTGCCTAAATGGCAAATCTAAGATTCAGAGATGTGCCATCTGTTTTTCCTCAGTGAGGTATTATCATATATAGTGAAAAGTGCCATAAAAGTAATATGGTGTTTCTTGTGTCATGAATAAGTTGTAATCTCAAGTAGATTTTGATTACTTAGAGCTTATACCAGAGATATGTCTCTCAAGGAAAAGATGAGTCTTGATCCTATTAAAGCCCAAAGCAACTAACTTCCTACCCTCAGAATCTTCTCAATCGTGTCATTCCCAAGTAAAGCATAACTAGAATGGCTACTTTAACTTCCTTCCATGATTTTTCTTTGAAAATCCAAAGTGTTAAATAGTATGAATCTATAAAACTGTTTTTAATTAAAAAGGCTAAAATGTTGAAATAGCAATATGATACTTTGGTTTGTATTTGTGTGTGTATGTGTGTGTGTGTGTGTGCGTGTACGTGTGTGTGTGTGTGTGTGTGTGTGTGTGTGTGTGTGAGAGAGAGAGAGAGAGAGAGAGAGACTGCACTAGTTAACCTGAGTCAGCAAAGTAGGATCTCCCCTTGTATTCAGTATGGGCATCTACTAAGTGATTGTAAGAGTATCTGAAAGCAAATCTGAAAAGAAGATCTGAGGAACTCTGGCAGCTACCATTTGATTCTGCATAAGACCAGATGGCTCCCACAAAGCTCTTACATCTTATTTTCCAAATGAGTAGTGATTTCATTCTTTCAATTTTTCCTAACTCAATGTAATATATCAATGAATAATATCATCTTACATCTGTGTCACATGTCACAATTTACAGAGGTATTCCTATTATCTCAACTGATGTTTATGATAGTTCAGATATAGTCAGAGTAAATATTATAAAAACATATATACAGGTGAGGAAATCAAGGCCTGGAGATATCAGTCAGTAGTCTTTTAGTAACAACTTGAATTAGCTTAGGAAAAAAATGGAGATGCTTTGTCTCACACTGACTGGGTTCATGGATTCCAATTGTTACTGCACATGCCTGACTTTCATTCTC
>PVLC010014547.1:0-39086 GCA_004027655.1 Graphiurus murinus | reverse complement strand
GAGGCACGGCCCGGTGGAGGCAGCCTCCACAGTGAGGTCCTCCCAGAAGCCTAACTCCAGCCTGGACAGTTCGCATGCTAGACATCAAGGGGTCTCAACAATATCCGTACTTCCTGCCCAGTTTAGATCCACCTCCTCTGCCAGCAAGAGCGCTTGGGAAGACAAATGGTGACGGTGTCGGGCAAGAAAAGGAACGAGAAGGGAGTATTTGTGTAAAGCTGCCTAAAGTCCCTTAAGGGCGACCTTGTGCTTGGCTCTGCCGAATCCAGCCTCCAGTGCAGAGGCCCAGCCTTCCCTCCTCCTCCCCCCTGCCTCCCCAGCCTGCCCCTACCCTCTCCCCCGTAGCAGAGGGCACACTGGCCACTCGCTGGCAGAACTGGTTCCAGGGGTCTACCAAGTGTCGGTGCCTGGAGAGTAGTGTTTTCCCGTTTTCTCTTTCACCACACTCCTTTCCAGACACAGGGCCTGGGCCTCCGCACTTCTGTTACACATATTGGTTCTGACAGCTCAAATTACTATGTCAGATGCCGCGATCCTCGCTGGCGACAGACCTTTTGACTCTATCAGTGCGATCTGCTTCCTGATCGAAAATCTCTGTGCCTCAGATTGATTCAGAATTTTATAAACATCCTCCAGCAATGATCCAAGAAAGCCACCGAGTCTCATTTCCTCCCCTCCCCCGTCCCAGTTCCTGCAACCAGTGGAGCAGCAGGCAGGATAAACAGAGGTAGCAGGCTGGGTCCCAGGGACTCCAAGTCAGCAATGCCACGCTACACATACTCTGCATCCTAAAATGGTCCGGGGAGAAGGCACCTGATTATGTATTGGGAGGCTTGGGTTTTCTGGTTTTGCCACCCACGTGCTCTGTGACCTTGGAAAAATTCCTTAACCTCTCTGAAACTCATAAAGTGGGGATAAACATATGCATTGAGTGTAATTTATCAGGGTTGCTATAAAGAAGGAGTGAGCACCAGTGAGCTGCTGAGAATTGAGAGTGGTTATAAAAATACACTGAGGAGATGGTTGAAACAAAATTGGCAAAATGTTTATTAATCATAGATGCTGGGGATTCACTGTGCTCACCTCTCTAATTTTGTGAATACTTGAAAATTTCTAAACTACTTTTTTTGAGGGGAGGAAGTACTGGGGACTGAACTCAGGGGTGTTCTACCTCCAAGCTACAACCCCAGCCCTTTTTTATTTTGTTTTGAAACAGGGTCTTGCTAAGTTGCTAAGGATAGTCTCAAAATTGTGATTATCCTGTCTCAATCTCCAAAGTACTGGGATTATAGGCATGCGCCACCAAGCCCAGCTCCAAAGCACATTTTTTAACAATATGCTTCAAGACATAAAGTACATAAGTCTTATGTGTGTGTGTGTGTGTGTGTGTGTGTGTGTGTGTGTGTGTCCCACATAAGAAGGGATGGTCCCTGATAAAGGACCAGCAGTGAGGAGAGGCAGAGAGGCAGTGCACTCTGCGTAAGACCATCTCTCTGGAGGTGCTGCTGCTTCCCTACCTGACCCCAGCTCCCCTCCCTGAGCCTGGAGGCCGACTCAGCTCAAGAGGATGATTAATCCCCTTACCTGCTGAGCCGCTGGAGCGCAGGGACTGGAATGCATCATGATGACCTCAGTCCTTAGCACCCACCACAGCAGCAAATGCACTCCCCGCCACCACTGGACCACTCCTCTGGCTCGGTCAGATGGCCAGGACGCTTCCAGCACCTTCCACCCTGCTGCCTTCCTTGCAGCGCAGCTAGACAGTCAGAGGAGGAAGGGCAGAGTTGACAGAGGAGACCTAAGCCTCCGCAGAGGGTCCCAGTGGAGTGTCAGGACCCCGCTTTGCTAAGCGCACCCAGGTAAATCTGCAATTCTGCCTGACCCCGTCAGCCAGAGAGGCTCACTGGCTTGCCAGCACCTCTGGGTCAGGTCCCCACAGCAGCAGGAAGGGAAGGTGCTGGGTCTCTTCTCCCCCTCCTCCCCTCACCATGTCAACTGTGCAACAGCAGGAACACAGCATTCCTCTGAATTTCCCCAGGGCTATCCAGGTGCAGTGGCACATACTGTAATTCTAGTGACTGGGGGCGCTCAGGCAGGAGGATCTTGAGTTCAAAGCCAGCCTGGGAAACTTAGTGAGACCCTGTCTCAAAAGGAACTAAAATAAAACAAACTTCTCCAGGGCCTAAGAGCAACCCTGGATTCCCATTTCCTTTGCTATAGTTTCAATCTGGGAAGGCCCACAATGTTAAAGGCCCACATGTTAAAGGCTTGGTCCCTAGCTTAGCACCATTGTGAGGGAGTGGAGCCTTTAAGAGGCAGGACCTACTGAGTGGTCTTCAGGCGATGGGGGGCGTGGCCTCCAAAAGCTGGTGGGAGCCATGTCTTACCCTCTCTCTTTTACTTCTCAGCCCTGTGGTGGTGGTTTTGCTCCATCACAGACCCTAAAGCAAAAGGGCCAACCAACCATGGACTGAAGCCTCCAGAGTAGTGGGCCAAACTAAACCTTTTCTACTTATAAGTTGCTTGTCTCAGGTGTTTGTTATAGTGATAGAAATCTGACTAATGCATCCCTCCTCCAAAAAAGTAGCACCTGCTTCTCTCCACCCACACATCCTATCACCGACACTGCCAGGCCGTGCTTGGGACGGAGACAGAGTGATCAGGAAGACAAATAGGGAAGAGGGAAGGCCGAGACATCTGTGTGAACCAGGAGACACAACCAAAGTTGCACCCACAGGAGAGCCCCACTTGGGGCCTCAGGATCCGTCTCGAATCATGGGGATGCTCTCAGCAACCTCGGTCCCTTGTGGTAAGGCTGATGGTCCTAACAGCATGGGTAGGCAGCCTCACTGGCAGCAGGCGTTCCCTCCCTCTGGCTCTGAACAAGTAATGGCCTAAACACAGTCGCCTCCTCCCTCTGTTCCACCTCCCAAGTTGCCACAAATCAGAATTCGTTCTGGCTGGTGTCCTCCTGCTTAAGGGAAACTCCTCACTCACTGCAAGTCGCCTCTAAACAGACAGCAACAAACAGATCCAACATCTCCAAACTCCATCTGCCTAGGGAGCTCTCGGTGTCCAGCGCTACCTACTCGGTCCCAGGTGCATTCACTACAGGCTGTCCCATGCCGTGGGCTCAGATCCTGGTTCCCCCACCAACCAGCTGTGTGACCTGGGGCAAGTACCTTAATCTTTCTGTGCTCAGTGTCCTCGTCTATGAAATGGGAATAATACTTGTATATATTCAATAGGATTGTTTGGTGGGTTCGCTGAGTTGACATCTGTGAAGGGCTCAGAACAGGATCCAGCACACAATAGATCCTTATATGACAGCCGCCTTCACCATCGTCACTGTCACTGCTCATTAGGTGATCACCTAAAAGGTGATCTTTTTCTCCTCTCCTTTCATGAAGCCTACTCACCACTTCATTTACCAAGCAGTCTGTTCTCAGTGTCCAAATCATGTCCCAAAACTAAAATACTATTTCTCTCCCTCCAACCTTCTTCTCGTTGGTTCGTGGCACCTCATGACCCTGAACACACTGGATTTCCCTGTACAACCAACAAGATCTCATGTTCACCCATGAGCTTGTAATATTAATGGCTGCCAGTTTGCAATGCTCTTTTACTTACAATAAACCACAAATCCTTTACACAGGCCTGGAAAGGGTGAGAGGTCACCCCATGTCCTTGCCGTTCCCACTTCCAGCTTGCAAATGGCAAAGATGAACCTGGACCCCTACCCTATCTAACCCTGGTCCTTTCTGAACATCTCCTGCCTCCATGAGACACAGGAGACCACGCACCCAAGAAAGAACCAAGACTGGCAGAGAGGAGAAGCTGTCACCAAGGAGCCTTTCCCCCTGCCTTGAGGGTTTCAAGAACAGCCTGCTGAAACTGTTCAGTCAGTCCTACCTAAAAGTAGTGATGGACATGCATGCAGGTCAACATGGGAAGATGTTTGTGATACAATGTTGACTTTTAAAAAGGGTTATAAAACATTACATATAATAAGATCTCATTTTTTGTGAAAATATATACAAACACACAAAAAGAGGCCAAAAGGATATACATTCAGTGTTGACAGTAGTTAAATTAATTATTTTGGTGTGTGTGTGTGTGTGTGTGTGTGTGTGTCTGGGATTGAACCCAGGGGCATTCTACCTCTGAGGTACACACCAGCCCTTTTTAATTTTTATTTTGAAACAGTGTCTCGCTAAGTTGCTGAGGGCCTTGAACCTATTATCCTCCTGCCTCAGCTTCTCAAATCCTGGGATCACAGGCATGTGCCACCACACCCAGCACAGTTTTTTTATTCATTTGTCTATCTGTGTTTTCTGATCCTTCCACAAAGCATATTGTTGCATTTTTAATTTGAAAAAATTAAGACTGGGGAAACAATGGACTCAGAGGCACAAATGTTCTCATGTTGCCCCAGGGCTGCTGGGCTTGGCGCTTTCATCTTGCTGAGGAGCAGACAAGCAAGAGTGTCTCCCCACATGTGGCCTCTCTTTGTGAGACCCTGAACCCACCAGGCGATTCCAGGAATACCTTGGCTCCTCCTCAAACTCAGCCTCAGGCCAGAAGCGCACTGCGTAGTCAGGGTCTGGAATGTCCCCCAAAGGCCCATGTGCGAGAGGCTGGGACCTCAACTTGGTGCTGCTGGGACATGGTGGAGCCTTAAAGAGGTGGGCCTAGCCAGGTGTTGGTGCTGTACACCTGTGATCCCAGTACTTGGGAAGATTGCAGGTTGGAACAGAGAGAGAGAGAGAGGCATGGGAGGTCATTAGGTCACAGGGGGCATGCCCTTCAAAATGCAGGGTACAGGTCTCTTCTCACTTCCTGTCCACCATGAGGTGAGTAGCTTTCTCTGCCACACTCCTGCCACGATGTGCTGCCTCACCACGGGCCCAGAACAATGGAGCCAACCAACCATGCGCCAAAACCTCCAAACTATGAGCCAAAGTACACCTTTATTTATTTATTTATTTATTTATTTATTTATTTATTTATTTTGGTACTGGGGGTGGGGGATGGAGCCCAGGGGCATTCTATCTCCAATATATCGCAATATATAAATGATGGGGGACACAATTCAACCCATAATACCAGGTAACCCCCTACATCAGGAAGGGCTCCCTAAGCCTCTCCTGCTATCTCCTGCTAAGTCTCTTCTAAGTCTCATGTTAGCAGGGACTGGACAAGCACTTATCCTGGGGATAAGTGCTTCCCCTCGGGTCCTGGGGAAGGGGCTGCAGGAGACAAGATGCCAAGAGGCAACAGGGTAGAAAACCAGCAGTGATACATCCAGGGATTGGGCAAGGAGCTGGGAAGGCAGATGCTCTCCATTCTCTAAGGGCTGACAGGCATGGGGAGGCTGGCCCAGGGCCTGATGGTCCATAAGGCTCTGTAGACTGTCATCCTGCTGGTGATAGAGACAGATGCGTCCTAAAACACCTTTGCCTGCAAAGGAGGATTCATACAGAGTAATTGCTTTCTTAGTAAGAAAAAATTTAGGAAGCTCTAGGACTTTGGGCAAGTCACTTCCTTATCAGGAAAGCAAGATTCGACCAGATGATTGCTAGCTTTCCTTCCTGTTCCCAAGTTTTCAGATTCTAAGACAATGGCTGGTTTCGTCAGCTTTTCCGTCGCTGTGACCAAAATACCTGACAAGCACAACTTAGAAGAGGAAAGGTTTGTTTGGCTCAGTTTTAGAGGTCATTTCACGGTCAGGCAGCTCTGAGACAGAAACCACAGAGACGGATTGCATGGTGAAGAAAGTTGCACTCAGTTATGGAGGCTGGAAGCCAGGTGGAGGGATCAGATCCAGTTCCCAAGGCCACACCCCCAGGAACCCACTTCCTCCAGCCATGCCCTGCCTCGCTGAACACATGAGCTTTGGGGGACATTTAAAATCCAAAACATAGTATCACCCTAACTTCTCTAGGACTGATAAGTAGTTGTCTGAAACTGGCACATAGTAGATACTTAAATAAATCGAGCTTCCTTCCTCTGTCTATCCCTTTCCATTCTCATGGAAATTGTTTGCCAGTTGCTCCTTCCAGGTTCCAAAAAGAAAAACAAAGAAGAGGGAGTATTAGGGAAAAGCCCAACAGCCTCTACTGGAAAAGGCAAACCTAAACAGGAAAGAGGAAAATATCCCCCTGCACTGGTGTGGTTGTGATGCCTGGAAACTTCCTGAGAACCTGGGCCGGGCTCTTCTGAAGGCAGCAGGGTGGCCGTAAGGAGAAGTGTTGCAGGCCACCACCCTGCACAGGCTTCCCTTGGCTCCACCCATTCAGAACAAAGGTGCTGGTCTCTATCATCAGGCTGGACGAAGCTCCATCTCTCAGCTCCTGTGGGCCAAGGCAGGGTGAGAAGAGGAGGCCCACCCTCTTCCCAGCCTGCCTCCCAGATGCCGTGTCCAACAGGTCTCAAAGGTGACCCAGAGACAACCCATCTCGTGGCAGTGTTCATGAACTGATCAGTCTCCCCAGACAAGAATGTGGGCACTTCTACTCCTGCCAGAGCCCACCCGGTGCCAAGCGGATGGGGAGGAAAGGCAGAGCTCCTTTCTCCAGGGAGAGCTGAGCCCACAACACTGGACCCCACAGCCTGGAGCACAGGAGGCTGAGCTCAGGTGACAGGGTGCAGACTCTATACCAGCAGGGCATGGGACAACACAATGAAAAAAAATGCTTGAGATTTTATTCCTGGTCTCGAAGAGGTGAGAGGGGAGAAGGCAAGAAAGCCAAACTCCCCAAGGAAACTCAGCTCTTCCTTTTATTACAAGTTTACAGAATTAAGAATGGGTCATTGAATCATTGACTGTCTTAGGCTAAGGAGTACAGCATTGTGTTAGAAATGCTTTAGAAGATAAGTTGTTATCAGCAGTTTTGCAAGAGGAAGAGGTTGCTGTCTTCAGCTCCTCCTTGGGGTTTTCTTCCACCCTTAAGCAAAGCAAGCAAGGGGTGTAGTAAAAAGGAAATAGCTTAGATAGCAAAGGGGCATCGAGGTCACTGTCTTCAGTTCCCCCTAGAATGGCAGTCTTCTGCCAAAGCAAGCGAGAAGCTACAAATCCTTAAACCAATATTCTTTAGACTTAGAACAGTTTCCCACAACAGGGAGGAGCAGGAGGCTGCTGGGCATGGGCACCATGAGGAAAGGAAAAGACTGGGCATCAACTCCAGACCTTCCCTCCAGGTAAAGCTCATCTTCCTAAGAACTTGATGGCCAGGTGCTTCATCTTCAAAGAACTTTTTCTTACATCATCTGAACTGAGCCTCACCACAGTCCTGTGACATACTTGAGGCCATTATCTTTCTCATTTTACAGAAAAGGAAATGGAGAGAGGTGACCCATGTGGGGTCACATATGTAAGGAGCGGAGCCAGGACCAGGTCCACATCCTCTAGAGTCCAAACTGCCCTTCTCACGACTCTAAGAGTGCTACCATGCACTGAGTTCTTGCCATTCTGATGGAGAACCCCGAGTAAATGCACCCCCTCCCTGTTTGGAAGGCACTGTGGAGCCCTGAAGGCACAGTTCACAACCTATCACCCTTCCCAAAGCCCTGGAACCTCCAACCCATCCACAGACACACACCTTCCTTTCTCCATCAGCCTCTCCTGTCTTCCCTTTCTTCTCCTTCCAGCCCAGATTCCATGGGCCAACACCTTGGCCTCTCCCTTGTCAACACACTTAGCTCATTTTAACTCATTGGCCTAGCATGCTTAACTTGAATATCTTGGCTCCACCCAAGATCCTTGCATCCCACACCAAACCCCAGGCCAGGGGAACTCCAATGTTCAACTCCATTATGACTTCACATTAGGATCACCAAGCACAGATGGAGGGAAACCTGCAGCACTGCTATTACGGTTTGGATCTGGGATGCCCACCAAAGGTGCATGTGTTGAAGGCCTGGTCCCCAGCTGGTAAGTGGCTGAGAGGTGGGTACTAGTTGGAGAAAGGAGGTCTTGGGGGGCATGCCTTGGAAGGGTTTATTCTGTCCTTACCCCTTCCTCCCTTCCTCCTCCTCCTCCTCCTCCTCCTTGTCCTCCTCCTCCTCCTCCTCTTCCCCTCCTCCAGAAACAAAGACGATGTGTGAAATCACTACACATACATCTTGGGTCACCCCTTCTGTTCCTGGGGTTGGATGACCAGATCTGACTGACCAGGCTACTGTCCAGTTCCTCACTCCAGTGCCTTCCTTCCTGTAGCCTTTCCAAACAAATGAGGAATACTCCTTTGTCACCCAAAGGAGGTTTAAAAATCCTTCAAGGGTCATTTAACAAAGGATGTTAATAAAGGATGTCTCACTCCCACCTCAGCCTTGATGTTGGGGACACCAAGGATAAGAGGCCAGCACGTGGCATCTCTGCTTTGACCTTCCAAGGCTAACGCTGAGGAGACCATGGGGCCCTCTGATCAGGCCCTTCAGCTCAGTCCTCTGATCTCTATGCATCCCCTTGCTGTTTCTCACTCTCTCACACTTGGTCAGGTTATAACAGCAAAAAAGCCAGGCTGAATCTGAATACCCAAGAAGGTTTAAGGGCCAGTTTGGGATTTAGTTCCACTAGTCTACAAAAAGAGTCTAAAAAATAGACATAGCAGCCAGGTGAGGTGACATATGCTTGCAGTCCCAGTACTTGGGTGACTGAGACAGGAGGATCACAGGTTCATAGCCAGCCTCAGCAACTTAGTGAGGCCCTCCACAACTTAGTGAGACCCTGTTTCAAAATAAAAAATAAAATAGAGCTGGAGGCATAACTCAGAGTTAGAATGCCTCTGGGTTCAATCCCCAGAACCACACACACACACACACACACACACACACACACACACACACACAATGGAGATAGCAATACACCACTATGTTGTGGGGAAAATGGAAGGAGATGCAGAAGTCTTTCTGTGTGTTCTATAAATGCCAGATAGTAAGCCTATATTCTTCCCACGCTTTGCACCCCTCTTCCTTTATGTAGCCTCCCCAAATGGCCACAACACATTCTCCCTAATCATTGTTTTTGTTTGGGGACCTTTTCTCATATGTTAGGGATGGGAAAGGTATAAATAAATGTTTAAATTGGATAAGCATGGAACAAGAACTTTTAACTATATATTATATATTCTGTTGTGATGATACTGGTACCTACCTTAGAAGCCATAGTTATGAGAATTAAATGAATTAATATGTGAAGCACTTGGATCAGTGCAGGCCACTTGGCAAGTCTAGTCAGTGTCAGTTACTTGTATCGTCTTCATCATCATCATCATCATCATCATCAATCATCTGCTGGTGTCTACCTAGACAGTCTCAGAAGGGACACCCCAGAAAATGATGACAAGTGGCCGCCTCTGGGAAGGGGGAACAACAGAGGACAGGGAGGAAGCGATTTTATGCTTTCCTTTTCCTAAAGAAAAAGCATATTTCTTTATGACTTTCCTAAAACCCTGGGACCAATTGCCTATTAAAATAAATTAATTTTAAGTGTTACAAAGTTGCCAAAAAATAGTACAGCCTGCCTAGGTGGGAGCCCAAGATTGTGGCACTCACTTGGCCCCAGCCTGGCCCATCAGAAGTCCCAGTTCCTCATTTTCATCACCGTGTTGTCCCCGTGCTGTCAACTGAGCATGTGCAGACACCAAACCATTTAACCTCCACATCAACCTTGAGAGCTGGGAGTATTACTGCCCCCATTTTAGACATGAGGAAGCTGAGGAGCTCAAAAACCAACCAAGATCCCACAGATGACAAGCAGCAGAGCAGGGATCCCACCAGGTGCGTCTGGCTCCTGAAGCTACAGATGGACCTTGGTCCTCACTACCCAACCTGACTGCCCCCACCTCATTCCTGCCAGGCCAGTTTGTGTGCAACCCAGTCCCTCAAACTAAACCAGGCTTCTCAATTCTCAAGCAAAGAGCCTGTGTCGCCCTTTGTATATCCTCCCTGCCTCCTCATTAGGTCCCCCCAAATAATAATATCTCTTCTAGCCCTAAGCAAGAACAGGCACTTGTTGAATGTTGAATGAATTGAATGAAATCAAAACTTGTCAAAAAAAAATACAATCCCTGTCCAGACCATAATCTCCACTCTCATTATCCTCATCGCAGACAAATTCTTCATGAGGCAGCTACACCATGCTAGGTTCTGGAGAAAACCATGCATGAATACTCTGGAAGATCTAGAAAGAGTTTCTAGATAACACAACCACACACCTCACAAGGATGGTCCACATATATGGCAGTGATTCCAGTTATTATAACTGTATAGAATCAAGTACACAGCACTTGGTGTATTTCCCTCCGCATCCCACCCCTCCTACCGACATCTTAGTGAGACTGGTAGTGATATTGTTGTATACAGACATAGTATTATTTGAACTGTTCCCTTTCTCAGTTCTACCTTCTTCCCTCCCCACCTCCCTTTTTCAACCCCCTCCAGTATTCCACTGCTCTCTCCTCATTTATCTCAAGTCCCTTTTCTTTTCTATTTTCATATGTGAGAAAACATATGACCCTTGACTTTCTGAGATTGGTTTTGGATGGAATCAGAGAATATTCCTGTGTCTCTTGATGGCATGGAGAGACTGAGCTCTGTCATCTAGAGGGTACACTCTCAGACGTTCATCCAACAGAATCACCTAATGACTCAGCTCTCAAAACGTGTCACGTCCTTAGGGACACATGACTGTATTTCAGGGAAGGGAGGATGGGAGAGATTTACTAAACAGCCCTAGAAATTTGACAAAACTGCCTATTCTCCCCTCCCCCCACACACCCAGGTATAATCATGAAACAGACTCAGTTCAGATAAGGTATTTCAGCCATAAATTAACCATGGTGGGGCAAGAGGTTTTATTTAGCAATTGCAGAGCTGCTATTGCTCAGCAATTATCAACCCAAGGAGGGCGCGCCCTCAGCTTGCCAGCTCCCTTATCTCCAGGCTCTAGTTGAGACACCTGTCAGAACTGGAGCCAGACAGCTGCCTTGCAGGTGTGGTGTCTCTAAGGCCCTACTGAGACAGGTTGGCCCTGGGCAAGAAAGGGGAGTGAGGCCAGGCCCTCTGGACAAACTGGGAATCCTAGAAGCTGGGGATTCTCCTTCACACCCTGATCCTTGGAAGAGGGGGCTCCCCCTGCCCCACAAACCAGGAATCTAGTCCTTCTGGACAGACCAGGGCCAGAGGCATTTTGCACCGGGAGCTTCCCTAGAGAAAGAAGTCAACATTCCACAGAGTCATTACCATGGGAACTAACCAACCAGTGCATCTCGCTCTAAAGTTTACAAAATGTCTGTGATCAAATTATCTCAGTCACTTCTATTCCATGACAATCCAAGGAGGTCAGTAGGGCAAGTGTCACCTTGTTTTTCAGGCAGGGCAGGTCCAGTGAGATGAGTGGCCACTATACGGTCACCCCATTGATGCGGATCAGCCAAGACCATCTGAAATGGCCAGTAAAGATGGGAGGCCACAGGTCTTCTCCTTTGGACATCTGAGGGCAAAGCGAGTCCTGGCCTGAGTCTTGTCACCACCAAGCCCCAGGGAGTTGAAACCAGTCAAAACCAGTCCCTTCCAGTCAGGACCACAAATCCACTGAAAGCAAACTCACTGGTCCCCTCATGGCCTCAGGGGAGAGGAAAAGTGTAGCCCTGCTTTGGATCTTCTTTTCACTCCATTTCTCTCATGCTGCCAGGAACAATAGGCCAGCTGGTCAGCTCAAGAGACTTTCAAGTGACCACTGAGGACAGATCGAGTGGAGCATGCAGTCCCAACAGTGGGCCCCTCCAGGTCCCTGGCCTAGCCAGGAGGCACAGGGTTACAACTCCCCTCCCAGAGACACCGGCTCCACGGCTCTGGCAGCACCTATCTCCTCTGGGCTGAGGCCCACGTATCCCTCTCTGCCTTGAACTTGTCCCAGGCTCCATGTCCTTTCTTTCTCCAAAAAATAAAAAGAGAGAGAGAGATTGATTCAGAAGGGGGAGGAAGGAAGGAAGGAAGGAAGGAAGGAAGGAAGGAAGGAAGGAAGGAAGGAAGGAAGGAAGGGAGGGAGGGAGGGAGGGAAAGCCCAGCATGTCTGTGGCAGGCAGTCCCCTTCTCTCTCTGGTCTGTGGCTGTGACGCCGCACTTGGGCACCATGAAGTTGCAATGGTGTCTCTTTTCCCTGACATCTTGCACACAGCACAATACCTGGCATAAACGAGGGTCTCAGAAACCAGGTTCTTGATATTTAGAGTTTGATGGTTTTGTTTTTGTCTTTTGAGTACTTGAGATTGAACCCAGAGGCATTCTACCTCTGAGCTACACCCCCAGCCCTGTTTTATCTTTTGTTTTGAAAGAGGGTCTCACAAAGTTGCTGAGGCTGGCCTTAAGTCTGCGGTCCTCTTGTCTCAGGCCCACAAGTACCAGAATTACAGGTGTGTGCCACCACACCCAGCTAAAGTTCTTAATATTAGTCTGCCTTCTAGCATTCTCCAAATAGGGGGAAAGAAACCAGAAAACAGACAGAAGGAGCAAGTGTTCCATTTGGGAGCCACCTTCACTCTGTCTGGCTGCTTTCCATTTTTAAACCTGTCTGTTGGTTTTCCATTTTTAAAACAGTCTGACTCCATCCATCCACCCAACCTGGTTCCCTGACAGCTCCTGACAAACACGATCTGAACTATGGACACAAAGATCATGAGCCAGGGCAGTTAATTCAGGAAGCAGTGTGCAGCCCGTATTGCCCAAGAGAGGAGGCAGGTGACAGGAATTTAGGGGGGAGTTGCTGCGTAGCCAGTCTCCTCAACAGTGCCAGAAATTCCACTGAGAGGGGAACAAAACCCGGCTCTATATAAATGGGGATGAGTCTTCAAAAACAAATCACCTGAGCCTGAGGGGTAGTTCAGTGGCAAAGTGTTTGCCTGGCATGCTCAAGGCTCTGTTTTCAATTGCCAGTACCACAAAAAGAAAAAGCACTTGGGAGAACCAAATATTGACTTCATACTAAGGTGTAAACAACTGCTAGCAAATACTTGCTTGAGATCTAATTGGTGAGGATGCTCCCTTCAAGGAAGACAAGGATTATCCACAGTCTAGGGGGTCAGGATGCTTTGGTGGAGAAAGCACTGAGCTGGGAGTCTGAGGATGGAGATCTAGTCCAGCTCTGTCTATAATTTATCTGGTGATTTTGGAGCATGTCATCCAATCTACTTCTCTGAGCTTAATTTACAAAGCTATACAACAAGACAATTCAACCTGATGGTCTCTGAGATCCTTTTAAAGTCTGTCAAACTGCGATTCCATTATTTCAATTCCATACCCTCCCCCCACCCAGCCTATTCAGCTTTGTTCTCTTAACCTAGTGCAGTGCACATGGCAACTAACACAAATGCTCTTAAACATTCTCACTCTTGAGAGCACGAGTCCAACTATGCCTCCCAAAGAAGTTCACAAATCAAGGTCGTCACAACCTAAGGGAGTAGAGAAAGCAACAGAGAATTCCTGTTCACTGTCTCGCATCCCTTGACAAGGTACGGAGCCACATCATCAGGCAGCTTTGTCACTGTGAGCTGGTAGGGTGGACCTGCAGGATGGCTGTGAGCTGGTAGGGTGGACCCGCAGGATGGCTGGCTATGACGTCATCAGGCAGTGCTGTTTCCTGGGACCATCGTCACACATGCAGTCCATCGTTGGCCGAAATGTCACTGTGTGGAACAATAATGTACCTTCAGAGCAGCAACAGTTGAGGGTCACTGAGACATACCATGGACCCCTGCCGTGGCCCCAATCAAATCCATGGCTCCTCAGGTCTATACAGTAATTTACTATTAGCCATTCTCTCTCCTACCCACTAACTAATTGTAGCTCATCTATAATTGTGTGAAGTAAACAAGGCAAGAATGATCACCTCTCATTTTTTGAGGGGGAGAGGTTTCTGGAGATTGAACCCAAGGGCATTCTACCTCTGGGCTACACCCTTACCCCACCCCACCCCTTTTTTTTTTAAACAGGGTCTTGCTAAATTTTTCCTCAAACCTGCAATATTCCTGTCTCAGCCTCCCAAGTACTGGGATTACAGGTGTGCACCACCGTGCTCATCAATTGTCCCCCATCTACTGACTGAGAAACCAAGTCAGACCAACGGATGGCAGCAGGAAGTGGCAGTCAGGACGCAAACTCAGGTCACATGACGCATCATGCTCCACGCCCCTCCACCACCAGCTTTCTCTCATTTTCCACCTCTGGTTCCAGATCCAAAAATGACAGGAAAAGACAGAGGAGCATAAATCCGGAAGGTAAACTGAGCCAGGGGCAAAGGCCAATGAATCTAAAGCAGCCCCTGTTAGCTGTCTCCTCACTCCCACCTCCGTGCTGGGGCAGAAGCCATCCCAACCCTCCTCCCTGCAGCAGCCTTGACCAGGCCAGTGCGTGTCCTCCCTGCCCAGGCCACAACCAGGTGGCTCTCCACAGCCTCTCGCCCCTGGAGCATTACAGACCTGAGGCCAGGTTTACTCTGCAGTGACTGCAGAGCAAGAAACTTCTGCAAGAGGTAAGAACAATCCCAGCCAGGAAAGGGGTAGGTGGAGAGGGACAGGAGGAGCAAAGGAAGCAAGGAAGGAAGGGAGGGAAGGGAGGAACAAGAGAAAGGAAAGAGAGAGAGAGAAAGAAAGAGAAAGAGAGAAAGGGAAAGCTGCTTTAATAACAGGGTAGTTGCCCTGTTTGGGATTACAATCTGCCAGCACTTCACTAAACTTTATGACACACGATGACAAGTTAATAAGCCAGACACCTTGCCCTGCGGGTTAAACAGACTCACTGGCCTCCTCACACAGGGAGGGAGGTGACTCCCCCTCAGCCAGAAAAAGGGGGGCAGGAACAAGCCAAAAAAAAACCAGCAAAATGTGGGGGAAGGGAGCCAGAAAGGTGGGAAAACTGGTTATTTCTGTTGTCAAAATGGCCCCAGCAATAAATCTCCATTAATAACACTGTCATCTATCAAAGAGGAGTCCTGGCTGCCAAGGCCTTTGAAGTAGTAGCACCTATAATTTCCCACCTATAAAAGGTACCTTTGTGTGTGTCATGCTGGAAGTTGACAGGGGCGAGACACAAAGAGTAAGGCATGTCCCCACACCCATCCCCCACAGCAGCTCAGGTGCTTGCAAGCTGCCCATTCACCCTCACCAAGCCCACCTGATCTCACCGGCTCTGCTCTGGGGGAAGGCCAGGAGGCTGCAGGCTCCCACCCCCGCCCCCCAGCTGGAAGGCAGGGCTGGGAGTTCCAGTGCTCAGGTAGATCCGGGCAATTCCCGCAAGAACCCCAAGAAAGCCAGGGGAACCTCCCCACCCACCCCACCCCCAGATATGGGCACATGGTCATGGGACCTGGCTCTTTATCAGGCTCCCCAAGAAGTAGTTTGCATGAGCACAGGAGTGAGCTGTACTAGTGGACCAGGAATCCAGAGCAGGGAACAACAGCAGAGCAAGGAAGCTCTTAGGAGGAAGCCTGAATGGAGTTCCTGTTAGTCAGCTATGGCTGCTACAGATAGGGACAGGCTGGGGCTTAAACAGCAGATGTGTACTGTCTCACAGCTTGCAGGCTGGAAGTCCAAGAGGGAGAGACAGGAGAGCTTGCTTCTTCTGGGGCCTTTCTCCTGATTTGCGGACGGCTGCCGTCTTCTCCCCATGTCTTGTGTGTGTCTATGTCCTCATGTCCTCTTCTTATAAATATATCAATCTTTGGATCAGGGCCCCCTCAGTGGCCTCTTTAAAGACCCTGTCTCCAAATATAGTCACATTCTAAGGTACTTGGGCTTATGACTTAAGCATATTTTTGGAGGAATACAACTCAGTCCATGACAGAGCCTTGAAGCTCAGTCCAGGATGAGCTCTATTCAGATAGAACAACGGCCCTAAAAGCCACCAATCTGTGGGCAACATCTGAAACTCTCACTTCCCAAAGGCTGGGATAAATATTCTTCTAGATAGCTGAACCCGCTCCTCTAATCTCCCACTTCATCTTGGGAGTGATTTGTTTCCAGATTTGAAAGAGACTCAGGGGATAGTGAGGTACTCTTGTAACCCCAGTACTTCAGAGGCTGAGATAGGAGAATCACAGTTTGAGGTCAGCCTCAGCAACTTAGCAAGAGCCTCAGCCACTTAGCAAGACCCTGTTTCCAAAAAAAAAAAAAAAAGGAGCCAGGGGTGGTAGAATGCCTGTAGGTTCAATCTTCAGTACCAAAAGTAAAAATAAAAATAAAGTAGACCCAGCACGGCCACATCCTATTCAAGAGAGGACAGTCCTCCTTGATTCTGCCTCTCAGTTAGGTCCTTTTGAATGTGGCTTGAGCCAAGAATCCCAAGGTATCCCCAAAGTGGACATTTATTGAGCACCTACTATGTCCCCAGCATGCTCTAAGCACTGGTAACATTGCATCTGCACGTCTCCCTGTGAGGTGGGTACAAATAAGGAAACAGGAAAAATTTGCATAAGGTCACTAGCTAGTAACAACCCAGACCTGGCCGAAGCCCAAGTCCTAATGACTCCACATCCCAGTCTTCCTCCCTACACTTTCTGCCTCCTCTCTACATCTATAGATGCTAAAGGAACAAAGTTTGAGCTGCCAACACTGCTTAGAACTCACTGAGCTTCTGGGGTTAAGGACTAGGCTTTATCATTTCATAGGAGATTTAAAGCTATTTTTACCTGTGGGGCATTGTTTCGAAAGCGTGGCTATATGCTTTTATTGTTTTACTTAAGCACTCGTGCAGTCTGTTGATAGCAATGCTTGCATGCATCTGCAGGTGTGAATCAGTTCAGGCTTGAGTTCCTGGGATCCCACGAGAAAATCCCAAGGTCTCTCTGCTGATGGCGCCCCCTTCCCTTCTCTGGGCTCCTGAGTCCTATGTCTACAGCCTCTGCCTTCACTTGTACTTTTGATCCCAATGAAAGCCCTAAAGAGAATACAGTGAGAGTTGGCCTAAATGTTCCTCTGCCCCATCCCCGAGAGCTAAAATGTCAGCCCCAAGACTCCAGGAAAAGCAGATGAGCTTCGAGGCCTCGTATTCATGGGCAAGAGACCCACCAGCTGCCTCCGTCTGCCCTCCCCTGCATCCTGCAAGGCCCCTGGACAAACCCCCAGCCAGTTACTCCCCAAGTCCCCTGCATTCCCTATTGTCCTCAACCAGCCTTGACCTTTTCATGGGTATCAAACAGTCCCTGAGGCATCTCAGAAATCCTTGGCACCGGCCACATGAACACCAAAGGCTGGGGCGAGGAGTGGGGGAGGGGTATCTCAGGCTTGGAGGCACTTTCTTCAGTTTCAGTGAAGACTCCATAATTCCCAAGGCTTGGAGGTCACACTGAAGACTGGGGTTGGGAGACCAGCTCCTGGACATGGCCCTCCTACTGCAGTTGTGTGACTGGGAGCTTTCAGGCCTCAGTTTCTCCTGCAAAATAAAGAGTAGAGTTCAAGAATTTCTGAGGCCTCTTGAGGCCCTGGGCTTGTCTCCCCCGCCACCCTCATTCGCCCATAAAGCATTGCACATCACACGGGCTTAGCACACTCCTTACACACACACACACACACACACACACACACACACACACACACACACCCTGCACCCCAAGCCAAGCCTCCTGGGCGTTGCTGGGCTACAGAAGTGGCCCAGGGATGGACAGGCCCTGCAGCCACTGGAAGAGCAGCTTCTTGGCAGAGGTGGGAGCGGGTGGAGCAGGGCACATTTTTTCCTTTGAGGCCCAAAGTGTTGTCAACCCTCTTCAGTTGCCCTCAGGCCTGACAGCCACAGGGAGATTTATGACCTGGACAGCTTTGATCCCAGCCTCTGATAAACATCAGGAACAGCCCGACCTAAGGGGTGGGGGTGGGGGATGGGGGGGTTATGGATTGGAATGCAGCCTCCTGGAGAAGAGATTCCAGGAGGCTAGGCCCCGACAGTGCCTCATCAGGCAGAGGCCCCCTCCCCGCCTCCTCTCTGAGAACAGGGAGATAGGTGAGCAGGGGACTAGGCCTCTGAGACCACACTGCTCAGAGAAGTGTGAGGGTCCGGTCAAAGGTGAAATCCAGGAGGGGTGGAGAAGGTGGGCCCAGGCCTCTGAAATTCCCTCAAACTGACTCCCATGTCTTCCAAACATTAATACCCATGTTCTCTAGACCAATATAGAGCAGGAAGAACAAGATAAAATGTGACCTGAGAAACGGCTTCATTATCTTTCATCCTTGCCTCCTTTCAGAAAGCACGGACCAGGAGTGTCACCAGTGATCACAAAACACTAGCCTTAGCCCCTCGATGGGACAGTGAACCCACACGCCCTCATGGACATCTCCCATCCCGCCGATTGAAATGAAATCCCAGAAACAGTCCAGCATGGTGGCACATGCTTGTAATCCCAGTACTTGGGAGGCTGAGACAGGAGGCTCAAAGGTTCACAATCAGCCTCAACAACTTAATGAGGCCCTCCATAACTTGGTGAGACCCTGTTTCAAAATTTTAAAAAATGAAGTAAGGCTGGATGTGTAGCTCAGAGGTAAAATGCCCCTGGGTTCAATCCCCAGTACCAAAACAAAAAGAAAAAAAAAAAAAATTCCCAGGAACAAAGCTGCACCCAAGACCAAGAAGTAGCAAAATCACACCAGCTAGATGCCACCTCAGATTGGTTGCCTGTCTGCCACCTCCATAAAACTGCTCCCTTTTAGAGAGCTTCTGTCATGCAGAGCACTAGAAGAGCCTTCCAGAAGCCAAATAGTCAGGGTCTCCACCCTCTGGGGTCGGAGTGTGATATAGACACACATCTAAAGAGACAAACTCATAAACGCGCAGTTACTCATGCCCAACCAGCCAGTTGGTGGCAGGCACTTACGGGAATAAATACATATTTGCTGAGCACCAAATTGGGTCTAATGACCCTGGCGTGTCTCAGGGGTCACCTTGAGAAATCGCTGATGTCAGACCATGATCATGAGCAGCTCTTCTCCATTTGCACTCAACAAGAGAAAAGAGATTAAGGTTAAACATTAAGAACGGCTTCCTAGCCGGACATGGTGGCTCAAGCTTGTAATCCCAGCATTCGGGAGGCTGAGACCAGAGGATCCAGGTTCGCGGCCAGCCTCAGCTACCTAGTGAGGCACTCCGCAACTTAGTGAGACCTGGTTTCAAAATAAAGAATAAAAAAATAAGGCTGGGGGTATAGCTCCAGGTAGAATGCCCCTGAGTTCAATCCCCAGTACTGCAAAAAAAAAAAAAAAAGAACAGCTTCCTGGCTAGGTGACTTGTGAAGCACTGATGTGTCGCCAAGGGCTTGTTTTACACATTCCTTCTTCGATGAGACTCTGAAGGGGAAGAAGGTTGGTGATCTGCCCAGGAGGTTTTACCGGGAACTTTATTTAGGTCATCTGGTCCATCCTCCTACAGACAAAGACTTGGACTACACACCCACCAAGCAAGACCTCCCTAGGTGGCAGATGACTTCTGCAGTTCTGTACCTTAAAAACTGCAGAAACCAGCCAGGAGCAGTGGAGAGCACCTGTACTTGGAGGCTGAAGCAGGAGGATCACAGGTTTGAGGCCAGTCTCAGAAACTTAGAGAGACTCTATTTCAAAATTTGAAAAAAAAAATAAATAAAAATGGCCGGAGGTACACACATACACACACACACACACACACACACACACACACACACACACACACGTGTGGGCACTGAAAAACTCCACAGACCTTACACAGTGAAGGGAAAAAATCCAGAGCCGTCAGCAGGGCCACCCTTTGGGGCCTACCTTTGAACTTTCTCTAGCAGTGGTCAACTGTAAGAGTAAGAGGGCAAATGGAATTTCCAAACCCTCTGGAGATAGGATGGATATTTAGTGGCCAGCACCAAGAGAAGGCCCCCACCCCCAGGATCAGGGCCATCCACTCAAGGTCAGGTGGTAACCCCAGAATGCCAGGGCCACAGCAGGTCAGTGATGCTGATGGGTGGCAATGAAAGAGAAACAATTAATGTTATTAGTGTTATTTCCAGTGGAGCAATCCACCTATTTTACAGATGGGGAGACTGAGGCCTGGACAAGAGCCAGGTCTTTATTCAGCAATCATGTATCAGACCATGTATCATGACTTTACACTACACAGGCTTTGTGCCCTCAGGGGAGTCATTTGACAACCTCTGGCCTTCACCTACGGGAATGTTGCTGGGAGTGGAAGCACACACCTGTAATCTCAGTATTTGGGATACCAAGACAGGAGGAGCATAGGTTCAAGGCCAGCCTCAGCAACTTAGTGAGACCGTGTTTCAAAATTTTAAAAATTACCACTAGGAGTGTAGCTCGGAGGTAAATTCCTCTAGCTTAAGCCTCCAGTACCCCCTCCCAAAATGTGGATGTTACCAATGTTAAACCTAAGGCGGGGGGCTCCACCGCCCTCCACAGCACTGCCGACCCACAGTGACTGCCCCTGCCCCAAGACTTGGGACCTCTAGTCCCCTATGTTAGAGTTTCCCTAAACCTTCTAATTTAGAAGTGCTTCTTGTAAATTCTCAGATGAACCGAAAAAGCAGAGCTTTGATCTTTAAGACCTGGAAAGATATCTTCATCTTATCAACAACTCTTGGATTTTGCTGATGCCGAGATGGATGGTGGCCATGGGCAGGAACGTCTCAGGAAGTGGGGGAGAGAGCACCACAGATAAGCTCTGCTGACCTTCCAGCTCTGGCCAAGCCGGCCTGCTCCCGGCCATGGGCATGTTCTCAATGCACTAATTTGAAGTCCTAGGTATACTAAGCCATTCCTTGGCCTCTGGCTCCTTAGTAGCCTCCATTTCCACAGCCCCAGTTACCTGGTCTAGGGATTAGCACCCAGAGGGGTCACGGACCTATCCATGACCAACTTGATGAACCCCCATGGGAAACACTGACTCCAAGATGGGGAGCAGGTCTGTTCTCAGCCCTCTTGGCTGTGACCCTCCTGCCTCTTAGGTCTCTGACACCTCCCTATCCACTACCTTCAGCTTAACCCCACCCCTCTCTAAGTGGAATCCCCACATGAAGCAAGAAGGATATCTGCTGAATACCTCTTATTTGCAAGGTCCTATGTAAGCAAACCCCATCTGATTTGCTTGCCCTCCCACCCCAGCCATTGTGAAAAATAGTTATGGTTACCCATCTTTTACAGAAGAGGAAACCAAGGCTCAGAGAGATTGATCAACTTGTCCCAGGCATGCAAGTCGCAGAAGCAGCAAATCTGGGGACTGGACCCTAGTCTCTGAGGCGCCAAATCCTGTCCTTCTTTGGGGTCTGGGACTCCACATTAAGTCGCTCTTTCTGAATGTGCGTCATTGGTTTGCCATTCCTGATGCCATAGCCTTTGCCTTCTCCCCAGGCCTGAGTCCCCTGGAATGGGTAGCGTCCCCTCCCCATAGTTCCCTGTGAAAGACTGAAACACCTGCAGCTACCTGCCCATCCTAGCTTGAAGCCTCCAATCCTGGAGCACTGTGAGTCTCCACCATCTGGAGGGTCCATCCCCTCCCCTGTCTCCTGGGGAGCTGCTCTTCTGACACCACACACTGGGGGTTACATGGTACACTTGAAGAAAAAGACTCCTCTCAGGACCAGCCCCTCTTAGGACACTACTTTCCTGTCATTGGACTTTGCCCAGTCTACAGGATAACCAGGCCAACTCAGACAGGTGAACAGTGGCAAAACAGCTACGATATCAGACTCCAGTGTCAGACAGACTGGCAGGGAGCTCTTGTGCAAGTTCTTTATCTATACCTTGGTTTCCCCATCTATAAAATAGACTTTTGAATATCCACCTCATTAGGTACTTAGGAGAATTCAATGAGTTAATATTTGTAAGTTATTAGAACAGAGGCTGGCATGCAGCTGGTATAGTGGACTTATTAAAAAGCAAATGCCTACACCCTCCAGTTTTGAAACATAGACCAGGAATCTGGTCACAGGCATGGGGAAATCTTAAGGTTGGAGTCACCTTCTAGCTGGGCGTGGTGGCACACACTTGTAATCCCAGTCTTGGGAGGTCGAGACCAGATGATTGCAGGTTCAAGGTCAGCTTCAGCAACTTAGCAAGATCCCGTTTCAAAAGGGGGGGGGGGATGGGAATAAAGCTGGGAGGTAGAATGCCTCTGAGTTCAATACAAAAAATTATAAACAAACAAACAAAAGAGCCACCTTCTTCCCAATATAAGAGTCCTTGCCACCAAAGCACCTGGGGGTAAGTGTGTAGCCTCTGGAATGCCTAGAAAGACAGGGAGCTCACTACCTGGCGGGTAGATTATCTCAGTATTAAATAAGTCTGACTTAATTTGTTTCACCTTTATCAAAAAGCAGCCTTCCTGGAGTGTCCACCTACTAGCCTTGGCCCAGAGCCCTGGTGCCACTCCCTTCGCCATGACAGGGAGCCCCACACCCTCCCATCCTTCTCCCGGGCATCTTCAGCTGCAGGGTGGTTGACAGCGGTTTCCATGTGGCCTTGCACATGCTCCCCTGCCACCCACACCTTCTTGCTCCAGCCAGTCAGTGTACCAGCACCCACATTTTGTTGACAGCTCCCAGAGCAGTAGCTCAGGCAGGGTGTGGTCCAGAGCCAAGTGGACCGGGCCCAGGGACAAAGAGAGTAGAATGAGCAACCAGGACAGCCTCCAACCACAAGGCCAGGACAGGGAAGGGAGTCACTTTCCAGAATCTTCTCTAACACAGGCAGCAGAGACAGGAGGTACCAGGATCTCCTACCCTTTAACAGCTGGAGCTCTGTTTTAAACAGCCTTTACTCAATGCAAAATTGAGAGGAAGGATAATATGTTAAGCCTGCAATACTTTGGTATAAATGAAACTGACACGCGGCGGCAGGGAGTAAGTAAACAGAGTCTCTTCTGGGCAGGTGTAAACACAGGTCTCAGAGATTGATACCCCTGGGTTTCAATGGGGGACACAGGGACTTCCTCCCAGATGCCTTCAAGAGATTGAGCGGAACCAGATGTCTTGGCATGTGCCTGTCATCCCAATGACTGGGAAGGCTGAAGCAGGGGAATTGCAAATTTAAGGCCACCCTGGGCAACTTAGCAAGACCCTGTCTCAAGATAAAAAGAGCCAAGCATGGTGGTGTGTGCCTATAATGCTAGTAGTTGGGAGGCTGAGACCTGAAAATTGCAGGCTCTAGGCCAACCTCAGCAAGTTAATGAGGCCATCAGCAACTTAGCAAAGCCCCATTTCAAAATAAAATAAACAAAATAGGGCTGGAGGTTTAGATCAGAGATAGAATGCTCCTGGGTTCAATCCCCAGTACCAAATTAACTAATTAGTCTATTAAAATAAAAAAGGCTAGGGATGTAGCTCAGTGGCAAAGCATTTGCCTAGCATGAGGGAGGGCCTGGGTTCATCCCCAGCACGACTAAAATAAAATAAAATGAAAAGGTTGAGCTGAAGGTTCTAGGCTGATAGCTGTCCAGCCCATAACAGGTGGCCCCCAGCAAATCATCCCTTAAGAGGAATGAGGCCAGCAGAGACCAGTCTCCCTGTGTCCTGAGGGGCCTTTGCACAGGAGTCCCCCCTCGTCGTGGGGGTGAACATGAGCACAGGGCCCCTCCCCCAGTGCAAGCAGAAAGGGAACCACCTGCGCTGCCTCCCCTGCCAGTCACCAGGAGGCAGGGAGCAGGGGGTTCTCTATGGCTGCAAGGAGAGAAGGAAGCAAGGTTCCAGGAGCAACTGTCCCACAGGGAAAGGCAGGCAGGCCCTGCAACCAGGGTCCCCCAATCCCCTGCTCCATCAGACACCACCAGCTCTGTGCACAGAGAAGGAAATGCAACTTTTAAATTTGTCTCTTCTCTTGCTCAAAAGACTAAGAATGGAACTACCATATGACCCAGCCATACTACCCTTCGGTATCTTTACAAAGGAATTGAAGTTAGAATACTACAGTGAATAGCCAGGCGTGGTGGTGCACCCTTGTAATCCCAGTACGTGAGAGGCTGAAACAGGAGGATCGTAGGTTCGCAGCCAACCTTAGCAACTTTGTGAAGCCCTCTGCAACTTAATGAGTCCCTGTTTCCAAATAAAAATAAAATAGTGCTGGGTATATAGCTCAGAGGTAGAATCCCCTCCCACCCTGGGTAACATCCCCAGTACAAGAGGAAAGAGAGAGAGAGAGAAAGAGAGAGAGAGAGAGAGAGAGAGAGAGAGAGAGAGAAACTAGAGTGATACATGCACACTCATGTTTATAGCATCACAATTTACAATAACGAAATCACCGAACCAGCCTAGGTGTCCGTCAACATACAGGTGAATAGCAAAACTGTGGTATATTCACACAATGGAATTCTACTCAACCATAAAGAAGAACAAAATTATGTCATTTGCAGGAAAATGGATGAAACTAGAGAATATTATGCTGAGATCAGCCAGTCTCAGAAAGTCAAGGGTCATATGTTTTCTCTCATATGTGGAAGCTAGAACAAAAATAGGAAGCAAAAGGGACTAAGTCAAATGAGGACAGAAACCAGTAGAATAGTGGAAGGGGGTTGAGGGAGAGAGGTGAGGAGGGGGAAAACGAGGATGGAGGAGGGGAACAGTTCAAATAAGGTTATGTCCCTACACGGTTTCACTAACAATCTCATTAACATATATGGGGAGGAAGGAAGGGGAGGGAAATAAAAGAATCGATATTTGCATCACTTTGAATCTCACGATGTATAATCACATTGCACCAATAAAAATATAAAAATTAAAAATAAGTAAATCAGCCTCTTCTTTCACTCAACTATTAAGCTGGAAAGAGAGAGTCTGGAGTGAGTGTTGGGTTAGACATTCAGGGACCCGCTGACTTATTAGCAAACATCTGGATTCCTGGTTTGCAGCCCACTGTGGAAAAGGACAAATGGCTCACACGTGCAGCGCAGCCCAACTCAGCCGGTGTGCAGGGCACCTGCAGAGGCCAGGTCCCTGGCGGGGCACAGATGAGCTCGATGCAGCCTCTGCCCCAGAGTCCATTTCCTGTTGCGTTGAGCAGACAGAGAACAAACAAATAATTCTGAAGAAGACATGGCTGTCACCAGATGAACATTACAAAAGGAATGCCAGAGAAGGGAAATATAGCAGGAAGGCTAAGAAGCATGTATTTGCTTTCTAGAAAGTAGTCTGGAATAGTCATCACAACCTTAAAAATGCTCATAACCTTTGACACAGAAATTCCACTTCTGAGGATCTATTTTGAGGACATAATCAAAGGCATGCATGAAGATTTATGTGCAAAGACATATTTATGTTGTGTATAGTAGAAAAACATGGGGAACGAAGCACATTCTACGATGCGTGTTATGTGAGAGGAATGGGAAAAGGAAAGTATTTCAAGCAGAGAAATGAGGAGATGCGGAGATGTAGGACAGCTTCAAGGGCTGAAAGAAGGCCAACATGGCTAGACAGAGAGGGAAGGTCAGAGAGGAGCCAGCCCTGTCCACGTGCTGCTCACAGGCTGCAGTCAGGGTTCTGGAGCCCCCAGAAGGGCCATGGGAAGGAAGCCTTTGCCATATTTTCCAAGGGGGGCATGATCAAGTCTGTGTTCCAAAAGAGTACGTTGGTTGCACCATGGGGAACGCACATGATGCGCCAGGCACCTGTGTACAGCTGCTGCGAGTATTTGCTCATTTAAACTTTCCCACCTTATTGATGATAGGGAAGCTGAGACCCAGAGAAGTGATTTCCAAAGGTTGCACAGCTTGTAAAAGGCAAAGCCAGGCAGTGTACCTCTAAGAAGACTGTGCTTCCTCTGAAGAGGGGGCTAGTGTGAATCTGATGGCCCTATGAGGAGCCATGGCAGGGCCCCACGTGGTAGAGGGTGGAAGCCTAGAGAAGTGGATGTGAGCCGAGGAGACAGGCGTCGGCGGTACCCATGATAAATGAGGGTGGGGAGGGGCAGGAGCGTCAAGAGCATCTCCTGGCCTCTGGCCTCACTTCTCTGACCTGGAGAAAAACAGAAATGTCTTAAATGCACAGGCACACATGATATACACGCAGGAGACATACGTGCTGCATTGATGTCATACTGCATCTATTAGGCAGACAATGAAAAGAAATAAAACGAAATGATCAAAGTAGACATCTTTAAATAGTAGGAAGGTGTGTTCTTTCCATTTCTTCTTTCTACATGTATATATTTTCTAAGTTCCACACAAGTTTACCTGTTTCCATAACCAGAGTGAACTTAGCTATGCCTTCAAAGCACACACTGAATTGCGTACAGGGAACGTGCAGTGCCAGTAATGGGACTGCCACATGTGTGCGTTGCCACCTCTGTCCTTTCCCAGGCTTCGTCCTCATGCACGTTCGCCTTACCCGGTGGGCGGCCATCAGGGTGCCAATCTTAGATATGGAATGACAGTCGCCCTTTCATGATCCTCCCAGGCTCTCCCCACCCGGTTCTCAAGGGCTACTGAAGCCCAAGGCATCGGTCTCCACTCTGAGCCTGAGGGTAGGTGTTTGGAGTGCAATTCTCAACAGGTCCTGCAGAGTTCTCTGGGAGGGCGTGGCTTTCTGCAGAGGAGTGGGTGAGCCAGTCTACCGGGGCCTCGGACTGAGCATGCCAGCTGGGTGCCCAGCGGGACCCCAGGCCTGCCAGGGCCTCGAAGGATCCGGATAGCATCACCTCTAACTTCAAGGATCTGGGTAGCATCTTTAACTAAGAACCATAACTTAAGACAACTTTAAAAAATGGGAGGGGGGTAGAGATTAATCCAAAGGCACTCTACCTCTGAGCTACACCCCCAGCCCTATTTTATTTTGAAACAAATCCTCACTAAGTTGCTGAGGATCTCATTAAGTTGCTAAAGCTCACTAAGTTGCTGAGGATCTCATTAAGTTGCTGAGGATCTCATTAAGTTGATCACGGCCTCAAACCTGTGATCCTCCTGCCTCATCTTCCCAAATACTGGGATTACAAGTGTGCACCACTGTGCCCAATTTAAGACAACTTTTAAATTACAAAGTGCTTTTCACCTGCACTTTATGGCACATGATTACCAAAAGTACATCATGAGACAAATAAGCCAGTTACTGCTACCCAGTTCTCTGGGGTGAAGAAGCTGAGCTCAGCACGGCTGGGCACCTCCATGTTCTTGGTAACTGGCAGTTCACCACTGAAATCCATTTCCAGACCCAAAGCTTTCCCACTCGGTCACACATGTTCCTGTGACACCCAAACACTGGTATCTCTGGACCATGAACCGAAGTTTCTTAGCTTCCGGAAAGAAAGCACATGATGAACCCATCAGGTGAGAGTGATTGCAAATGAAGGAGCCAGTAGCCAAATAGAAGAGGGCTCCTCCATCATCGAGAAAGCAAGCACAAGCCGGGCGTGGTGGCGCACGCTTGTAATCCCAGCATTTGGGAGGATGAGATAGGAGGATC
This sequence comes from Graphiurus murinus, assembly GCA_004027655.1. Lineage (NCBI taxonomy): Eukaryota > Metazoa > Chordata > Mammalia > Rodentia > Gliridae > Graphiurus > Graphiurus murinus. The sequence continues at coordinate 11,683 of PVLC010014547.1, read as the reverse complement.
CGGGTTCGTGGCCAGCCTCAGCTAACTAGTGAGGTACTCTGCAACTTAGTGAGACCCTGTTTCAAAATAAAGAATAAAAAAATAGGGCTGCGGGTATAACTCAGAGGTAGAATGCCCCTGAGTTCAATCCCCAGTACCACAAAAAAGAAAGAAAGAAAGCACAATGCTCTGTTTAGTCTTCTTAATCCCCAACCTCTGCCAGGGTGGGGCAAAAGCAGAGCCACCCTGCCCCTGGGGACCTGTCTGCCTGCCCAAGGCTCCTCCCCAAAGATCAGACCTCCCTTGCCCCCTCAGACCAGGGACCCAGAATCCTGGTGCAGTTCCTGGGCCCAGGCAGGCAACGCGTGCATCCAGGGTTTGTCCAAGCTGCCAGGTCACCGCAAGGGCCAGAACCTCCTGTGAACCCAGAGAACAGCATCAGCCCCTTCCCAGCTCTGAGCACTTCCACCGCCAGCTCTGGCCCAGCCCCACCAGCCTCCCCTGTGCGGCTCTGTGGCCACCCAGCCGCACGCCAGTCTGCAAGTGTTGCCTTCGCTTGGGGAGATCAGCGGCTCTACTCTGAAGAGCTGACTTCCGGCCAGGGCCACAGCGAACACCTGTCAAGGTCGTGAGTGCTAACAATGAGCCTGAGCGAGTGCAAGAAGGTCGGCACCTGCCTGAGTGATGCACCCGACCCTTCCAAAGGTCAGCAGCGCCCTTTAAGCGCCCTGGGCAGGAGGGGACAAGGAGCAGGGAGCAGTCATAGTCCACGCTGAGCAGGTGGCTCTGCTGCTAATGCTGCAGCCTCCCTAGGCATGGTGTCGCTGAGTCACTAAGCATCTTCCCTCCCTCCGTGAAGCAGGAGGAAAAAGAGCAAAAGCTGGACACACGTTCACCTTAAGTGGCCCTGACACCTGCCGCTGGGAAGGTGGGCTCTGTCTGCACCCGGGAAGGGGTGCGTGAGTGCCAGTACCCCTGCTCCCACCCACTGGGAACCAAGCCCAAGCGCCGCAGCAGGGAAGCCCTCCAGCCATCCTCCTCAGCTCCCAGGAGCAGTGGGCCTTCTCCCCTCCGTCTCCCTGCTCAGTCCCAGGCCTTTTAGTCCTCACCACCACATCCTCCCCAGGTCACCCTCAGAGGCTCTTGGAGAGCTCGTCGCTTCAGGACAACAGTAGCAATTCGAACAAAGGCTTGCCCAAAGAAGAAATCATCACCGAAGTGCAAGGCCAAGGCCAACCGAGGCAAGTGCTGGGCCGCGGGCACGTTTGTACAGTAGTCCCCTTGCCCCTGAGGGGCACCTCCCAAGACTCCCAGTGGATGCAGTAGCCCTATCAATATTTTATGCTTTCCTGTCTGTGCATACAAGTGGGAAATTGGATTAAAATAAAAATTGAATTTATACAAAATTGTATAAATAAAATTGAATTTTTATATTAGGCACAGTAAGAGATGAGCACTCCATTTGGTAACATTAACAATCTCCTTGTTATTGCTAACAATAATAACTCTTAATAAAGGTGAACAATTAAACAACATATTGTAATAAAAGTTATGTGAATGGGTTTGTCTCTCTTTGTCTCTGCTCACCCTTCCTGTGGTGTGTGAGATAAGATACCACAGTTAACTGCAGTGACTGACGCCTGAAAATTGGGGAAAGTGGAGCCAGGGAGAAGGAGCCTACAGAAAATGCACGTACCCAGGAGATTACTACCTTCATCATCCTCTTTCTGGTCGTTTAACACTACAGAAGATACCATGCAGAGTCTACTTCGTGCCACATGCTGAGCTAGTTACTGGAAGTCAAAAACATGATACCTCCAAAAGAGAACTAAGACACACACAGTTGGGTAGATACGCTGTATTTAATCATCCCTGCTGCAAAGGAGACAGGGAAAGGTGGAAAAACAGGTGCAGGCAAAGGGCACTCAGAGCAAAAGGAAAGGACAGTCCAGAGCCTACACAGAGGAGGAAGGGGGCTTCCTGGAGAGGGTGGCATCGGATCTTGAAGGATAAGCCCATTTCCCATGGAAGGAACAGAGAGCTCAGGGTCTAGAGGTAGAAGCAGCTCTGGTAGAGTTTTCCTGTTGAGGGCTTGCCCGGGGTGGCCCAGGCTTCGACCTTAAAGTAGGGAGGAACTGATACAAAGATAGCTGCTCCATTTCAAGAAAATTGAACAGGTGTCCCAGAGGGGGGGAAAAAATCCTGGCGCTGATTTTTCAGGGGTCTGCGCATGTGATACATGGTGGGTGGTGTTATTATTATAAAAAGATGTCAGGAATAAACTGCGGGCCTCCCCACAGATGCCACGGCCAGATGGGAAGGCTGACAGTGTGTCGACCTCACTTGCACTCTGTGTCCCGGGATCCCCTAAAGTCTGCCCCAAAGGCTCTGACACCAAATGTACCCATCAGCAAAACAGAAAAGCTCTGGTTGTTAATACATCAACAACCAGAGCTTAAGTAGCACCCCTTCCCCCGGCCAGGGATCACCCCACTATTGTATTTCTTACCTTCTCCAGGCCTCCCGACCTACCTCCTGGGGCCATTTCCCAGATAGAGAAGACTGAGACTCCAGTCATACAGCTTAGCTTAAAGCAGGAACCAGAGGCATGATAATGGAAATAAATATTATTTGTTGCACCCTAGGAAAGCACTAGCTATGTGCTGTTTTTGTGATCTTTGCTTATTATAATCTCTGTTTTATAAATGAGATAACTCAGGAAGTCAAGGGAATTTCCCAAGCCATGAAACGAGTGCAACTAAGATGAGCCTTTTTTGTACTGGATATTGAACCCAGGGGCATTCCACCTCTGAACTACAACCCACCCCCCACTTCCACCCAATTTTATTTTTTATTTTGAAAAAGGGTCTCACTAAGTTGATGAGGCTGGCCTCAAACCTGCAATCCTCCCATCTCAGCCTCCCAGGTATATGCCACCACAGCCTGGCTTAAAACCAGCCTTTTGACCAAGACAACAAGGGCAGGGTTTCTCTGCCGTGTCTACATGAAAATGAGCTTACAGGAGGATCAGGCCTGTAGCTGGATAGAAGGGAGATTCCCACCAGTGAGGGCCGTTGGAGTGGGTAGAAAGACCAATATTCTTCAGGGATTATCTCCCAGCTTTTAAGGAGAGAGAAGGTCTCAAGGGCTGGCAGGGAAGAAAGTGCCAGGGTTTAACCCTACACCAGTCCCAAGATGGATTCTGGACAGAGGTGTTGAGGGGAGGAGGGAAATCAAAGCAATAAGCTTCCCCTGCCACCTAAAGCAGGTAGCAGAAAGGAAACATGGACGGCAGCCATGCGTCCCTCGATCCATATGTCATAGGAGAGACAATAACAATTGGACATGTCACTCCCGAAAACCAGAAACTCAAAGCAATTTTAGATGAACTTTCACAATGATGAAACAAATGGCCATGTTCATGTTATACACCAAATAAATCACGCCAAAATGATAGTTGTAATTCCCAAAAGTACACAGAGAATTGATTTTACTATGACACTCATCATGATGAACGGGTACACCCCTGCTCTGGCCTCTCTTAGGTGGCTGCTGCTTAACCCCTGCCCTCCCAGGCAGCCCCCTTTCCCCACAGGGTCTCCTGTAGTTCTCTGAGCCCTGGAACACAAAGCCTGCCCCCTGACACAGGCTGAGTCTGGTCTACTTAGGTGGCAGACAGCAGCTTCCAAAGCACTGGGTGAGCCCAGACCAAAATAGGAAGGGCATCACTAGCCAGGCATAGTGGCGCACGCCTGTAATTCCAGTTCTTGGGAGGCTGAGACAGGAGGATCACAGGTTCTAGGCCAGCCTCAGCAACTTAGCAAGACCCTGTTTGAAAATAAGAGATAAAATGGGGCCAGGAGTGTAACTCAGAGGTAGAATGTCCTTGGGTTCAACTCCAAGGACCAAAACAAGAAAAGAAAAGGCAACAATGGCCAAGGCTGAGGGAAGGGAGGAAAGCCCGGAGGTGTTACCCTGGCTGCCTGTTTCATTTAACACTCACCTGGGTGTGTGCTGGGTGTCACTGCTCCTCTTTCAGAGGTAGTCATTGTGACTCAGAGAGGCCAAATTACCGGTAATTGAATTAGAATCTTAGTGACTTCAAAACGGGTTCTCTTAAATCAAGACTACACTGAAATTCATCTCACTCCATTTAGAATGGCAAAAATCGAGAACACAAACAAAAAAAAAATTTTTTAAAGAATACAAGCAATAAGGCAGGCACAGTGGTACATACTTGTAATCCCAGTACTTGAGAAGCTGAGACAGGAGTATCGCAGGTTCAAGTGCGCCTCAGCAACTGAGTGAGACACTCTTGGAAACTTAGTGAGACCCTGTTTCAAAATAAAAAAGTAAAAAGGGCCGAAGGTATAGATCAGATGGAGAATGCCCCTAGATTCAATCCCCGGTACCAAAAAAAAAAGAAGAAGAAGAAGAATATAAACAATAATAAATGCCAGAGAGGATGTGGAGAAATAGAAACTCTTATACACTATCAGTTGGACTGTAAATTAGTACAACCACTATGAAGATCAATATGGAAGTATCTTAAAAGACTAGGAATGGAACCCCTATATGACCCTGCTATATCATTCCTTGGTATTTTTCTGAGAGAGTTAAAGTCAGAATACTATAGTGAAACGTGCATGTCCATATTTATAGCAGCACAATTCACAATATCCAAGTTATAGAACCAACCTAGGTGTTCATCAACAAATAAATGGATAAAGAAAATGTGGTGTGTACACACAACAGAGTTTTACTCAGCCATAAAGAACAAAATGATGCCATTTTCAGGAAAATGGACAGAATTAGAGAACATCATGCTAGGTGAGAGCAGCCAGACTCAGAAAGTCAAAGGCTGCACATTTCCCCTCAGATGTGGAAGCTAGAGAGAAAACAGGCAAGAAAAAGGATCTGATGAAAATAAGGACAGAAACCAGTAGAGAAGAGAGAGGGGATCGGGGGAGAGGGAAAGGAGGCGTAGAAAGGAAAGAGACTTAATAATGCTCTGTGACTAAATGAATGTACCACTATAAATCTCACTGTGCTATATGGGATCGGGGACACAGCAAGTGACTCTGCGTGCATGTATGAATGTATCACTTTAAGTCTCACTATGATGTATAATTACAATGCACCGATTAAAAAAAAATTTAAAGTGGGTTCTCTTCCCAAAATGTTCCCCTGCTTCTTGTGCAGCTAAGATCCTTCCCCCCACCCTCCACTGGAATTCATTCATCCATCCTTTCATTTATTCCTTCACGCTGGGTCCAGCAAGTATATATTGCATAACTATTAGGTTCCAGACACTGGGATGGGGACATTCTAGCAAATAAAACCCTGTTTCTGCCCACTGAGAACAGGGTAAAGGAAAGGTGGAGAATAGACCATTGCGTAAATAACAGAAAGGTCACAATTGCAGTTCTGCAGTTCAGCGGACAGGCATGGTGCCGAGCAACTTCAGGGGAGCTGCCTGGCAGCGAGGGCAGGAGAGACTTCCCTGAGATGTGAAGATGGAACTGAAGGTCCAGGATGAGATGTTGCCAACCAGGCAAAAGGACAAGACTGCAGTGAGGCCCAAGGGCCTGCAAGCACCGGTGTGGTCGGAGAAGAAAGGAGAAGGGGCCGGTGTCAGGAGAGGCAGAGAGGGGAGGGGCTGAAGCAGCTTGTCAAGGGGCTCTCCTCCACCGGGGAGCTGTGGAAGGCCATTGCAAGGACTGGGCAGGACAGACATGATCAGACTTGTATTTCCAAAGCTCATCCCAGTGCCGGTGCAGGCAATGGCTTATTTCCAGATTAGAGGCCAAGGAGGTGCAGGGTGTTCCATCCTTAATGCTTGCCTTCCACCAACTGCGGCCAGAATCATCTTGCCTACCATGGAAGGTTGCCACAAGACTTAGGGAAGAAAGAGTAGATAGAAGATGTTCTAGAAACCAAACTATGAAAATCAACTCATGACCAAATTAAAGTAAATCTAAATTAAAATAAAAATAATAACATTTCAGAGTTAATGTCATCAACAGAATCCTTAGATTTCTATTATCGTATTAGTCATTTTGTCCTGAGTTTTTTTGTTTTGAGGGGGTTGTTTTTTTGTTTGTTTGTTTTGTCTTTTTGTTCTTTTGTTTCCTTAAGGCAGCTAAAGCTGTCTCAGCTCTGCCTCTTACCAGCTTTTCGATTTTGGGCAAAAGGCCTGGCTTCTTTGAACCTTAATCTTTTATTTGGCTTTAAGATATTATGACCCTCTGACATCCAGAGATTCTATAAGTGACATATACATTTATATCAGACAAGAAATGCTTGTTAAATTCAAACTCTGGGAATTTATGATCAGTACATCTCCAAAGAACAAGTAAAAGCTTGGGGAGCTTGGAGGCCATAAGTCCAGCGTGGAAGAGAAGATGTACTTTGAAAGCAAATAGCAAAAATTTGCACATTTGCAAAAATTATCACAGGCAGTGATCAGAATCTAATCGTCCACAATTTATAAGGAGACAAAAAGCAGGGCTCAGGTTATTACACCCTATTAGGTTTCTTCTCCTTTGAGTTCTCCAAGCTATAAACAAACACTTGATGAGCCAAACGAGAAAGGCGAGAGTTTTCTAGTAATGTTACTCTCCTGTCCCCAACAAGTTTAGAGGGGGACAATTGACAGTGACCATAGTATAAATTAGCAAAACCAAATACAAGCTCCTTAGTGGAAGCCTTTAAAACAGCAATTCCCAAACTGAAGTAGTAAAGGATGAGAACACATTTAAAAGAAAAATAATCTTACCAATCCATGGCGGATTGACTTAACTTATATTATGGTTAATATATACAGACAGTAATCTAGGAATAAATCCTTCTCGTTTTTATGCAAATATAAAATAAAAACAAATTTACAGAACAAATACAACTAAAACTAATTGTAAGATTCACGTTAATGACATTAATTTGCCATGATGGATAATGAAGGTTTGCAGAGCATAGGTCCCCACTTTGGGCTCACCAACAGAAAGATCATTTAGGCTTTCCTTGTTGCCAGTTCAATTTTTTGACATTACGATGATGGACCATCATTCAATCCAGAGGTCACCAAACATTTTCTGCAAAAAGCCAGATTGTAAATATTTTAGGCTAGAGGACTACATGCATGGCCTGGTTCACAAACTACTCAACCTTATTGTGTCATGAGATTGGCCACAGACAATACGTAAAGGGATGGGCCTGACTATGTGCCAATAAAACTTTATTTACTAAAATAGGTGCCAAGCAGAAGTTGGCCCAAGGCTGTAGTGTGCTGACTCCTGATTCAATCCATCATGTTTATTATGTCATCATTTGGCCTTCTGCCTTTTGACAACGAATTTCACTTCTAACCATTGATTTATTATTTTTATGGACCAGTCAACTCAATAATTCACTCCAAAATTCAACCTTGAAAATTAAACTCACAGAAAATATTTCTTGTCTACTTACTACTCAATCACTGCTAAAGAACTTGTACAAGTTGATAATTTTTTTAAGACAGGATCTGAGCACCTCACCCACTGAAAGTGGGTGGGAGTGGGTGCCTTTGGCTTCTGTGGGCCAATGTCTTGGACCACATGGCAACTCCATTCCTTCATTTCATTTCTCTACTTGAACTACCTATTGGGTAACAAATGGTGACATCCTTTTACAGTCACTGGACATGACTGTAATTATTATTTAAGATTGTCAGCCTCTGCTATTTTTTTGTTATTTTACCATTCGTTCAAATAAAATAAAATTTTTAAAAAATTACCCAGTACTTAAAACACAGTAGGCATTGCTCTGGATGCTTGAGACTTTTTTTAGGGTTGGGGGCTGCTGGAGATTGAACTCAGGGGTGTTCTACCTCTGAGCTACACCCCCACCCCTATTTCATTTTTTATTTTAAAACAGGGTCTCACTAAGTTGCTGAGGTTTGCCTCAAACCTGTAACCCTCCTATGTCAGCCTCCCAAGTACGGGGGATTAAAGGCATACACCATCACATCCAGCTTTTGAGATTTAAATGATAAAAACAGACAAAAATCCCCACAGTCACAAATCTTATATTCAGACCTGGGGGAAGTGGTAGGGGGAGGTGAAAACAGGCAATAAAAACATAAGCAGCAGACCTGGGGGTGTAGCTCAGTGGTAGAGCACTTACCTAGCATCTCAAGGTCCACGGTTTCATGCCCAACACTGCAAAAAGAAAAAAAAAAAGTGTGTGTGTATGCATGTATTAATACACAAACTACGACTTTGATTAAATCAAGGGAAGATGTTTATTAAATACCTTAAGAAAATATTTTCATCTTAGAAAATGACCTCTCCTTCTGAAAAAGTATCCCAAAGAGAAATGTTCCATTTTCACCCTGCAGAAGAATCCACAGTGGCAGACAGGATGCTTGTCTTGTTTTGCCACAAGGACAAGGGGCCCTAACAGGAGCCAGGCTTGCTCATCAACACCTCAGAACCCCTGACGTCGCTTCCGGGGGACTGGTAGGTGGCCCTGTGGTCTAAGCACACAGGCTCAGGAAGTGAAGCTCGGTGGCACCACTTGGTACTTGCAGGTGACCTAGAATATACGCTGGCACTTAGATGGACTCCTCTCTCGCAGTCCCCCTCAGAATGGTCCGGAGAAGACCGAAACAAGCCTTGGGAGGCCGTGGTCTGGTCCTAGCTCTGCTCTGGTGACCATGGACAAGTCAGCCACCCTGTGGGAGTCTCGGTTTCCCTGAAAGTAAGCCTAGAAAAACAGAATCCCTTCCCTGTCTCCTGTATAGAATTCCTAAGAGAACCAAATGAAGCAAAACATGAAATCATTTGAAAATTAACTTGCTGAGATTAGGTAGGCCCCAGAAAAAAATGAGGGCCCCCTACAAAAGGGATTTGTATTGATTTGCAATATAGCTCCTGGCCTCTGCAGGCCTTTAACCCTGGGTTTCCACTTCTAGTCAGCCTGTATACACACAGGAGCTCTATTAATATACCCATATTATTATAATTATTAGTAGTACAATGTGTTAGAAGAACTACTAAAGATCACATTTCAAGGATGCTCACTCAATTGAATCCTCTTTACAAAGGAGAAAGACCCTTATCTCTATCCACATTCATCTTAACTTCATGAACATAATTAGTTACCAAGCCTAAAGATTTTTTTCTTCTTCCATTTTTGTTCTTGCCAAATCTCTAACCCTTCATAGACTGAAGGGTTGTATTATTCTTATAATCTTTTGCTTTAATCAGTTTCAGAAAATTACTCTCCAAACCTTATTTCTAGTACATTTTTCTCAGAGTTTGGAGAAGAAAAGGCAAAAGAAAACCCTATGTCTCTACAAACCATATTTCTGCAGAATGGTGGAGCTGAATATGAGTGAATATTCATGCTCATTAAATCTGAATGGATGAAACCAGGGACACACACCTCTAATCCCTGTACTTGGGAGGCTGAGACAGGAGGATCACAGGTTCTAGGACAGCCTCAGCAACATAGCAAGACTCTCTCCTAAAAGCTCTCCAGGTATGCACTGTGCACATACCTCCATCATATTCAGTGAGCAACCCCAACTGCTGAGACAGCAGTAAATCAAACAGACATAGCATGGTCACTTCCTAAACCTTTCTTATATGGATCGAACCATCCTACATGCATCAATACCAACCAGGAAGGTGTTCTGTACTTCTTCAAGGGGAAAATCAATCTGCAGTACACAGCCTATAAATGCAAACCTTCCTCTCTCTCTCTCTCTCTCTCTCTCTCTCTCTCTCTCTCTCTCTCTCTCTCTCTCTCTCTCTCAACTCTCCCTCAACTCTCCCTCTCTGACCACTATTCTTCAGCCACAGACCGGTTCTTCTCAATCAAAGGCTTCCCACATCATAGCTCATAAGCACCTGGGGCCCTCGCCTGAGGTTTGCAAAGTCTAATCATAATGTGGTTCCCAAGAGGAATAAAGCATTGTCCTCCACCCTCCCCACCCCCAGCCGCAGGGCACCCCACCCCAGGAGGCAAGCACAAGTCTGACTGCCCCAAGAAAACAATTCCCCTAAGACGACAACATTTTCAATTTGCACTCTAATTTTTTTTCCCTTTAATATATGTGTTGTGTGCTTTTCCCTTTGTCAAAAGAGCACAAGCCTTTCATTTTGCCTTTTATTTGTCTTGCTGCCGGTACAGTGAAAATGTATTGGCTTTTCAGTTAGTGATTACACATCATCACATACCCAATTTATAACACCATGCCCCAAAGAACAGATGTAATAAAGCGAGGGCAGGAAGTAGCAACCTTATAAAACAGAGCTGCCGACTCAAAGGTCTTTGGCGTGTGCAGGAGAGAGAATGGCCGATGTGCGGCCTGGGACCTTGCATTTTGCAAGCAATGGCAGATGTTCAGGACGCAGCTCTGGCGGGTGGGCGGGTAGATGAGTGGGTGGGACAGAGGAGAAACCTCAAGAGAGCAAGTCCTGCCTCACAGATCCAAGGCCTACAGCCACAGTGCCCCTGCAGAGGAAGGCAATGGTTACCTTCAAACTCAGCCCTCCAAGAAACTATGCCCATTGGATTTGACCCTAAACAGACTCAAGACCAGCCTCCTGAAGCTGAAGAAGCCTGGGCAAGTAGATCAAACCACCTCTCCAGGGGCCCAGAATTCTGCCCAGCCACCAAAAGAGGTTCCCTGGAATTAGGGTCTTGTAAGGGGCCTTTTGATAGTCACCTCCTACTGAGACGTCCCATGGATGCTTCTCAGAGACACCTCAGAATGCAGAAAAGATCTACTTCAAATACTTCCTTGGTTCCATGACCACATGAACCAAAATTACACCCATTTCCTCTAATGTTACTCTCTTCTGATAAAAGCAATTAATGAAATGCAGAGCTCTGTATAATTTAGTTGCATGCTCCAGGTAAATCAGAAAATCTTTTGTCAAGGAAAGAGAGTCTTTTGTCTAGGGCTCAGACAGCATGAGCCCTCCAGCCAGGGCTAAAAGGCCCCGCTTTGGCATGGTTCCTCCAGGGCCCTCTTCCCCTCACTCGGGTGGTCCCAGGCCTGACCTCAGCCAGGTGTGGAGTCCCATCTTCCTCTGGGACAGGCTTATCTGACTGACGCATGTATGACGCCCTGAAAGTCCAGCTCCCTGTCTGTACGCTGGATGCAAGTCTTCCAGGAGAAAAGGTCAGAAGCAATCATTAACAAATGCTGTGCAAATTCTCATGTCTTTCTCCCTTACCTGCATCACAATCAGAGCTCATTCCTCTGTGACTCTTCAATGCGGGTCCCCTCAGCATGCTTGCGCGCTCTCTCGCTCTCGCTCTCGCTCTCTCCTAGACATCCCTCATCTCTCTTCTTTCCATTTTCATCTCTCGGGAAACCAAGAAGTTTCCCATATTATCCTCCATCACCCAGTCCTCACATTCCATCACATCCCACCAGGCCTTCAAGGCTCCATGCACACACTCTCCCAGATGCTCGTAAGTACACACCCCCACGCACGCACTCACACACCCCTGCATCCACACATTCACACGTACACATACCCACGCTCATGTGTAAGCACAGTCAAGCAGTCATGCCTTCATATGCACACCACACATTCACATCACAAATACCTACACTTACACACTCATGCACACTCACAGAATCTGATTCCAACTGCTCCATCCACACTGATCTCAGAGTATGAACTCTGTTCCACACTTTCTTTTTTTT
>PVLC010014546.1:24468-39180 GCA_004027655.1 Graphiurus murinus | reverse complement strand
TTTTTGCGGTACTGGGGATTGAACTCAGGGGCATTCTACCTCCGAGCTATACCCCCAGCCCTATTTTTTTTTATTCTTTATTTTGAAACCGAGTCTCACTAAGTTGCGGAGTGCCTCACTAGGTAGCTGAGGCTGGCCGCGAACCCGGATCCTCCGGTCTCAGCCTCCCGAATGCTGGGATTACAAGCATGCGCCACCACACCCGGCTTTGGAAGCATTTTTTTTAAAAAAAAAATAATAATCAAAGTGCTAAAGGTCTTAAAAATCCAACTATAGAAATTTATCTAATCATGCATCGCTTAACAACTAGGACACATCCTGAGAAATTTTGTCATTGTGCAAATATCATAGAGTGTACTTATGCAAACCAAGGCAGCTATGATGTCACTAGCTGACATAGTCTTCAGGGGCACTTCTATGCAACCAGTTGTTGACTGAAATGTTATGCAGTGTGTGACTGTACTTTATGCTGTTGATGATGGAAACCACTAACATTTTTCAACAGAGGAGGATTGTGATTTTTATCATGTTTTTGGAAGAGTAGGAAAAGGGACCCAGGTTAGAACTGTAGATTTGAGAAGCATCTTTAAAATAATGATAATTAAAATATGAAAATGAAGTTCTCCAAGGAGGACTTTGCAACAAGAGAAGAGTGGAAATTCAAGCACAGAGCCTTGGGAAATGGCTGCAGCTCTGGTGCCCAGGGAAGGAAGGGATCCTGGAAGAACCACCATGGGAGGCAGCAGTAGGGGCAGGAGAGGCCAGACATGTCTTCCTGAACCAAAGTGAGAGTATTGGGGGAATGAAAGGAAAGCAGAGCATAGGGAAAGAGGGATAAGCAATGGTATAATGAATCCTGGCACCGGGTGCTCAATAAATGATGGTAGCATATATAAAAATGCCTTAGATATGTTGATAAAAGTGAAGATGAGAGAGGCTGTAGGGTTTGGGAAGGTGCAGCTCCTTAGCACTCAGGAAAGAAAAGTTTTATAAAAAGTAGAGATGCAGTCCTTTCTTTGGGGCTTCATGGGAAGATGAGTGATAAGAAAATGGAAGTAGCAGGATATATGATGTTCTAAAGAAAGGGTACAGAAAAGCCAAAATCTACATTTCACAATAGCATGGAGGTGATTTAAAATAAATGTTGACAAAGCAATGGAGTCTAATAAAAATATGTTTAAAATCCTACCTGGAGTGTTTTTTATATTTTGAGGAATCTGGAAATTTCTTAATCTACCAATCCCTCTCTCTCTCTCCCTCCTTCCTTTTTTTGACAGAGGTGGCATTTAGAGTTAAAAAATGATACCAGCATTCCTACTCCAAAACATTTTTCCCCCTATGCATAGTGTCTATTTAAAGAATCCACACCTGCATAAACCAGGAGAGCTTAAGAGTTTTTATTCAAATACTCTAGATACAAACTTGCATTCAGATTAGTTGTTGAGAAAACAAAGACAAGTGTTTCTGGAGAGAAAGCACAAGCAAATTTATCATCAGAAATCAAGTTTTCCTTTAGAATTTTGGGAAAAAATTGGCACTGCTGTATTATTTTGTACATGAGGTGTGTGTGTGTGTGTGTGTGTGTGTGTGTGTGTGTGTGTGTGTGTGCATGCTAGGGATCAAACCCAGGCCTTCAAGCATGCTAGGCAAATGTTCTACCACTGAGCTACACCCCCAAACTAGCAAGTTTAGCCACTTTGTCTTCTATTCCCCTTTTCTTTGATGGAGAATTTGGTTTATAGTAGATTTAATGGTGCTATTGCTTTAACATTATTTTTGAAAATTAAGTATTTTCTCCAACAAATTGAAGTCATATATTCTGAAATTGATGTAATACTTAAGATGCAATTGATTCCTACACTATTTTTAGTTCCTAAATAGCTCTATTTGTGGTATCTGAATTACATTCTTATCCCCTCCCCCCCTTTTTTAATAGTGAAGATTGAACCCAGGGGCATTCTATAAGCAAGCTACACCCTCAGCCCTTTTTATTTTTAATTTTAAAACAGGGTCTTGCTAAATTGGTGAGAGTCTTGCTAGACTGGTCTTGAAACTGTGATCCTCCTGTCTCAGCTTCTCGAATACTGGGATTATAGGCATGCACCACCACACCCAGCTTATTTTACTGTTTCTGATGACATTTTGTGGAGTGTATTTTCTTGCTTTTAGATTCTTTAGAGACTCTATGCAGGTGCTTGTGACAAAAAGTAAGTGAATAAAGAGGTTATGTAAAAACAAACAAACAAACAAAAAATGAAGAAAGAAAGTAAGCAAGCAAGAAAGAAGGAAAACCAAACCATTTCATAACTTTAGAAAAGAAGAATTTAGATTTTGAGTTCTGAAACTGAAAAGCACAATGAAAATAGTAAGTGATGTCTCTCTGAATTATGTTCCCATGACATTGGCACTCAGGACAGAACAGAATAAAAATCCTGAACGATGGGTTATTGATGGGCATTCTGCCTGGTGCTCCATTCTCTACCTATCAGGGAAGTGCCAAGAATGTGGCTGCAGACAATGCAGCAGCAATGTAGTGTGTTGAGGTCACTGTTGGGCTGTGGGTACCCCCTCCTTACTCCACCATCCCAGTTCAGTCTGCCTGGCTGAAGAGCAGGTAGATATCCACCAGGAACAGATAGTTCTGGCTCATGTACACTGTTCATGCTCAATGTTCTCAGTTCCATTTCTGATCTGGAGAGATGATATATTAGTGTGTGTGTGTGTGTGTGTGTGTGTGTGTGTGTGTGTTACTGGGGATTGAATCACATTATACCTCTGAGATATACCCCCGACCCTTTTATTTTTTATTTTGAAACAGGGTCTTGCTAAGATACTCAAGGCCTTGCTAAATTGCTGAGGCTGGCCTCAAATCTGCAATCCTCCTGTCTCAGTTTCTCAAATACAGGGAATACAAGTGTGCACCACCACACCTGGCTGATGTATTAATTTTAATGTGGGAAACCCCCAGGAGAATACAAGGAAAGGCAACAAAGTTCATCAATTAATCTTGAAATGTTCAAATTATTGAGCAGAAAGCTATGCATACTATTTGTGAAATCTTAGAACTGAAAATTTTATGCCAGGTGTGGTGGTGCACTCTTGTAATCCCAGCATTTGGGAGGCTGAGACCGGAGGATCCGGGTTCGTGGCCAGCCTCAGCTACCTAGCGAGGCATTTTACAACTTAGTGAGATCTGGTTTCAAAATAAAGAATAAAAAGTAGGGCTGGGGGTATAGCTCGGAGGTAGAACGCACCTGAGTTCAATCCCCAGTACCGCAAAAAAAAAAAAAAAAAAAAAAAAAAAAAAAAAAAAAAAAAAAAAAAAAAAAAAAAAAAAAAAAAAACTGAAAATTTTAAAGGTGCAAGGTCAAATTAACCGACAGATCAGGATTTTGCTGAATCCTTTGTTGAAATTTTGTTTGCCAGCCCACATGTTTGGTATCCACAGCCTCTCCCAACCTCCCCTCCCTCCCCAGCTTTTAAGGCTCATAGGTGGACACTATAATAGCATTACAGCCAGTAACAAACTCCACATCACAGAAGAGACATTCTCTTAAGCTTTAGCTATCTTCTTATTCAGTAAGATCTTTGAAAACATGTGTCTTTTTTTAAAATATCAAATTTTCTTTCAAGGAACCTTAAAGATATTTCTTCTGTCATTTGAAATGCTAATGTTTATATCTAAAATGTGTTCATGAACAAGTAGGGTTTTACTCTATATTGACACTAACATTTGAATCTTTAGATGCATGAACAGAAAAATCTATATGTCATTTGAATTCATAAAATAATAGCTCAGTCTCTTCCTTATCGTGTATAAATAGAATGTTCTTTATCCTTAGCCTTAAGAGCCTAAAGCAAGATGCCTGAATGCAAGATGTTTCAAGTTCTATGTAAATGTGGACTCTCCTGAACTTCATCACTGAGGGTTACCAGAAGCTATCACATGCAGCATAAAATTTCACTATACTGGAAAACAGTGCATTAATACTCAAGTCATCATTTTACAAAAATAATGTTCAACCGAGTTGAGCATTCAGAGTATCTGCCTAAATTTACTTCAGCAAAATTACATATAACCATTAAAAATTAAAGTTGACTAGAATTATAAAAATGTTATCAAGAGTTACATAGTTGATTCCTGGTCTGTGTTTTTTATATTTTCATTGTTATAGCCAAAGTTAGTGCTACTTCTTCTTTACCTTTGCTTTATGTTGTGATTTTGTGACATCATAAATAAAAACTAGAATTACTGAAGTTTTAAAAATTGCAACAATCGACATTGACTTACCACTTTCCATTCTGGATGGTTGTGGTGAATTTCCTCCTTAACAGCAGTGTAGGCCTTCTGGCGAATGATGTCCTCTCTGTGGTAAGGGATCTTGTCTCCCGGAAAGCCCAGCTTGATCCCAGTGGGAAAGCCTTCCGTGCACACTAGTGATGCTTCTGAAATGACTTGCTTTAGATTTGATTAAATGCAAATCCTTTGGTGTATGTTTCTCTCCAATTTGCATCCCCAATGCCGCTTATATAGGAAGGTACTTTTTTCCTCCCCAAGAAGATTTTTATTCAGTAACAAGAGTTTCCACTAGGAACAAACTCTCCTAAATGTTTATTATGGAAACAAGGCATCCATTATTTGTTTCATGAAAGCAGTGGCATTTTTCCATTCCTTTAATTTAAGGTTAGATTTTTAAAAATAGTATGCATGTATGCCCATCTTTCCTAGTAAGTACCAGGCTACAATTCTTAGATTATGGGTACATGAGTTTTAGAAGCTGGGCATCTTTTAGGTATAGATAAAATCCTAGGAAGATGTTTTCATTTAGAAATAGAAATCAAAATTAATGTCACATAACCGTTAGGTTGCCTTTCTTTTGTGATTTATAAAAGAAATGTATGAGATAGCAGAGGTTCTTATACTCTACACTTCATCATAATCATCCCATGAAGCTGGTCAAAGACACCTTTGCCCAGCCCCCACCCTAGTGGAGTTCAGAATATTTTGAAGTACTTCTTGGGTAATTGCCTTTAAAAATATTCTCTCTCTCTCTCTCTTTTTTTTAAAGTGAGTCTTTTTGATGTATAGTCAATATCATGAAATTTCTAGAGCAAAATTTAGAGGAAACAAATTTTAGGCGCTTTCTAATGCTTCCCTCATTCATCTTAACATATAGTTGCTGCTTGGCATAATTTTGATTCTGTGTCTTCTGCTTCTAAACAGAGGTAGAAGCAGGCACCTCACTGGGCAGCTGCCTCATTGTTCTGGATTTGTACAACACTGGTTATTTCAAGATGCTTCCCGTGGGCATCACCCACAAACCAAACACAACACTTAAGAGTTTGTAACCATCTCTCAGCAGGCTGGTTCAGAGCCTAAATCTCAAAGAAGCAGTGATTTTCCAGAGGAAGTTTAATGTAGAAGTGTCCAGTACACTGCAGAGGCATTTCACATATTTGATGTCATCGGAAGAGCTGAAATACATCAAAACAGAGAAGTTGATTTGCAATAAATACTTGGTTGTTTTTAAAAATACCTTCTAGTACACATGCTGCATTTACTTGGGACACCAGAGTTACTTGTGTAGAATTAAATACATCCTAAAAATAAATCCAAGGAAAGATGGTTTTCTTATACCGACAAACTAAGTTTTCCGCAGAATTGATCTGATGCTGTGGCTGAGAGGACGTGTTGGTGATAGGTCTGACTATGTTTTCCTCAGTTTCTGGTGGATTCAGGAGCATGGCATGTGTGCTATCTGACAGGTAGCTGGGTCACAGTAAGGGCCAATGATGGTCCAGGGCCACCTGATAAGAAGGAAGGAAAACAAAGGCAAGAATGGTAGAACAAACCCAACCCCACAGAGCACAGGCACAATTAATGTGTCTTCTGTTGATGGGTCCAACCATGAGGCTTGGGTGCCAGCCTCCTTTCATTCCAGAGCTCGGCTCCTCCTCTGTAGGTTCAGTAGCTCCTGGTGACTTGCTGGAGGCATCATTGGCAAACTAGTTGTGAGGCAGATGTGGTGGAGGCGAAGGTGTGAAGCACAGGTATGTGGGACCTTGGAGCAGGTACACCAAGATGAGAACCTGTTATAGTTTGGATGAAAAGTGTCCACTAGACCTCATACTCTGGAGGAAGCCATGCTCAAGCATGGACCTTGGGGTCCTTGGGGTCCTTGGGGGTTCTTGGGGGTGTGGCCTGGTAAAGTGTGTGCTGGGATGCTCCAGAGGAGGCCTATGGGGCTACGGCCCAGTACAGCATATGCGTGTGTGTCCTGGCCCCATCTAGCTGCAGTGTCTGGCACTAGCCTCCCTCCCTTTCTCTCCCACCCAAGCTTTCTTTTTTCTTCTTACCATCATGCCCTAAGGACCTATTGCCCCTCTCCTGATTGTCAACTAGCGTAAAATGGAATATATAGTTCTTCCTTTAAGTTTGTCAGGGATTTTGGATCACAGCAGGGAGAATTCTGACTATAACAGAACCAAAGTACACTCTCTCCTCCACCCTGCCTTTATTCTAAGGATATCTGAGGAGGGGGGTGAGAGAGAGCAGTTAGGGCTGCTCAGGGGTTTGGGCTGTTGGAAT
This sequence comes from Graphiurus murinus, assembly GCA_004027655.1. NCBI lineage: Eukaryota > Metazoa > Chordata > Mammalia > Rodentia > Gliridae > Graphiurus > Graphiurus murinus. The sequence goes on along the minus strand of PVLC010014546.1, from coordinate 32,591 downwards.
GCCCCATTTGCACAGTGTACAGGGGCTCAGACTTGAGAATATAATTGTGAGACTATACTATTGACCTGGGATAGAGCAATGGGTAGGGAAATGCCAGAGTGTGACTTTATACCAGCTGATTTGTCACTTAGAGGGACCTGCCTGGATATATATTCTAGTGACCTGAATATTCAGCCATCGGATCCTTCTGCATGTGGCCAGTTTCATGGCCACAGACTTTCCCTTGAATCTAAGAACAGCTGGTTTGCAAATATCATAGCATTTGGGTTTGTATATGGAAGCTCATTTGGAGAATAAAATGTGGATTATTATTATATTGCCTGATTTGGTAGAAAACTTAGTTCTAGATCTGCTGGGTCACTACCAGTGGACAAATGACCAAATTGATCTTGGTATTTGATTAGTAGCATTGGAGCTACAGAGATTTAGGGTACTGCTTTGGTGGTAGAACATGCTTCAGGGGAACATTGATTCATAGCCATTGGCGAGGACAAATCTGTAATCAAGGGCCAGTGAAGCCTTTGGGAGTGCAGTTATTTTATTTCCTGGGCTGTGTCATTCCATGATCCCCTCCAGGTGGCCACAGGAGTGCTGGAGTAGCTCTTTGGGACAGAGGAGAAAAGGGATTTACTATGCATGGTGCATAGGGCCTGGTGAGAGTTTTGAATCCCGAGCTTCATACCTAAAGACGCCAGACAAGCCTATCCCAGAACCTAGAAGCGAAAAGAGTCTGAGGGTTTGGTGAAAAGGTCAAATGAGCTGGGAAGCTGGTCCAGCAAGTGAGTGCCTGGCTGCTCCCGTCCCTTACTCTAACACATTTTCTTTTGGTGAAGAGTCTGCCTCTGAGTTCCTTAACTGTGGTATGGTGAAGAGAAGCAACAGTTATGATGGGGTAAAAATAAACCTTCTCCTGGATGGTGAGGCGTTCCTCCATTTAACAAAGATGCCAGGATTTCAGAATCATAATGTTCCCATATATTTAGGTATCCTGGTGAAGACAGCTGAAGGGGGGATCTTGACTATATAAGCTAAGAAGTAGCTTTAGTAAAACTTATTTAATTATGAATTTGACTTCACATTTATTAGGAGGTAGGCAGCGAGGTGGATGTGGGGTACCAAGCCTTGTCCAAGCATGTTGTGTTCTTGCCCTCTGCAAGAGCTGTGACTTTGTAAATATCAGACTGCTTGTATCCAGCCTGGGCACCTCTGCACAACTGCAAAATGACTGTGCAAATAATAGTGTCATCATTATGCAACCTGTGGGCAATGAATCTGGTGATATAATATAAAATAGTATCCAGGCCCAGATGTTAGAATCAAATGCGATAGCTTGTTGGAGACAGTTTTTACTGTGTGTGTGTGTGTGTGTGTGTGTGTGTGTGTGTGTGTGTGTGTTACAGGGGATTGAATCCAGGAGCATTTTACCTCTGAGCTACACTCTCAGTCCTGTTTTATTTTTTACTTTGAAATATGATCTTGCTAAGTTGCTGAGGGCCTGCAAAGTTGTTGAGGCTGGCCCTCAGATTTGTGATACTCCTGTCTCGGCTTCTCAAGTATTGGGATTACAGGCAAACCACCATTCCCAGACAGATTTTGCAGTCTTACATAATAATTTTGCTGGAGTTTGAGCAGACATATCTGGGTAAAAGAGGTAGGTAATCCCACTGAGAAATTCTTACACTTTGACCAGAGTTCAGCTTGAATGTTGACTTGAGCACACTGCGAGGAAGAACTGAGGAGACTTGATAAATCGCCTTTAGAAATAGCCTTGATCCATCAAAATAAAAAGAATAAAAAATAGGGCTGGGGGTATAGCTCGGAGGTAGAACGCCCCTGAGTTCAGTCCCCAGTACCGAAAAAAAAACCCCCAAAACCAAAAAGAAATAGCCTTGATCCAAATACAGCCCAGTACACATTGATGAGAAGATCTCTTCTGATGATCTGGACAAAGTCCTGCATCTCACTGAAGCTGTGGAACTGGTACCACTGATTAGACACATGACGACTTTTTGTATCAATGAGAAAGAAGGAAGAACTGCTTCCCACTATGACATAATGCCTAACAAGAGTCTTGATACATGAATTGGCCACAAAGCCCCTCTTTACTTGGAGGGTTTTTAAAAATCAATTTTGAGGGAGTGACTACTTTTTTCCGCCTTTGGTTGCATTGTGTGGCATTTAAAATGCAACTCTTTTGCATGTTTCCCACCAAAATTATGTAACACACCTTTATATACTTGTATTTACTTAGTATTCACAAACCCTAGGTTTTTGCTTTGTATGAAAACATGGTATTGTGGCTATTTCTCCAAAAATGAATATTTGTCTTACTTACATAAAACTTATGTCCATCCGCTGCTATTTCTATGCTTTTTGTGATATAATTTTAATGTCAATGCTTATAATAGCGTACTCTTTTTTTTCAAGTAACTATACGGTTGAATTGTCAAGATCCCTGGTATCCCTGCCTTCCTTTCTTCTACAGAGTCATGTGTGTGCATATGGTGCTGAGGATCAAACCCAGGGCCTTGTCCATGCAGGCAAGCACTCTATCACTGAGCTGTGCCCCCAGCCCAATAGCGTACTCTTCTAAAAGGCATTTTGAAAGATACATATATACCTTGCATGGTATTAATGAGGTACATAACTAGGGTGACCCTCTGTTCAGGTTTACTTGGAAGTTAATCCTTATCATGTCATCCTATCAGGCTAGTGCTCCCTTTCACTTTCTGAAGAGTCTTGGTTTGGAGGATGAAGGTATATGGTCACCTTACACATCAACCAAGGCAACAGCATGAGCAGGTCTAAGTTACAGTGATGTGGTTAGCAACAACTGTGCCATAACTGCTACTTATAAGACAGTGACTGGGCACAAGTCTATTTCAGAGAGGCTGAAACGTGAAAACATATGTATCTCAGAGTCTCTAAAGTAAGGAAGCACTCTTATAAAATGCATGTGTCTGAGTGTCATTTTCTTAGCCCTTGCATCTGGTAAGAAATAGAGATTAATTTTCATTGAGCCTTCCACATGAATCACCTACTATATGCAAGGAAACTACAAAATCCATTCCTTTAAGGGGCTGATCGATAGTAGGGGAGATAAAAAATGAAGCATTAGAAGCATTAGTGGGAAGTACCATTCAGAGATGATTATCCCTGACTTTCAGGTGATTATAGTTCAATGTAGTGTTTCTTAACCATTTTGAAATTCATGTTTTTTTTATAAACATAAAAAATTCCCTCATCCTAAAGATTCAAAAAGTGGTACTGCTCTCCCCATCATTTCTACTTCTTCTCTTTTCTTTTCTTTAAAATGTTGGTTAAGTGGAGAAAAATAATTCTGTACAAATTAGGATAGTTGAAAAAAGAGCATAGGTCCTCTAAAATTGGCACAGATGTTTAAAGAACTACCAGAGAAGGGATTCAGAAGGCAGGAAGTGTTCTTAGCAATGGAGATATTTGTGTGGAGTCTTGTAGTGTGTGTGTGTGTGTGTGTGTGTGTGTGTGTGTGTGTGTGTGTGTGACTAAGAGTTTTCTACCTATCCACCCCCTCTACTCTAGAGGTAGATAATCATTATTATAAGTTTCTTGTGTATTTCCCCTGAGTTTCTTTATCTATTTTCTAGTAAATACAAATATAAATGATCTTTTAGCTTCTACAAAAAGTTAGCACACAATACATACTATTCTTCGCCACTTCTTTTATTCTTCTTTACATCTTTCTATATCTCTTTCCTTTTCTGGAACTATCTATTTTTACATTGGGTTGTTTGTGTCTTTTAGAATTCTAGGAGCTCTTTATATATTAAGATCAGTACTTTCTGTAATATAACCTGTAATGAATTCTTCCTTATTTGCCATTCATAATTTCACTTAGCTTATGGCTTTAATATTTGTATTTTTTTTTTGTGTGTGTGTGTGTGGTACTAGGGATTGAACCTAGAGGCATTTTACCTCGAGCTATACCCCAAGCCCTATTTTTTATTCTTTATTTTGAAACAGGGTCTCACTAAGTTGCGGAGAGCCTCACTAAGTAGCTGAGGTTGGTCGCAAACCTGTGATCCTCTGGTCTCAGCCTCCCAAATACTGAGATTACAAGCGTGAACCACCACGCCTGGTATGTTTGTAGTTTTTTTTTTTTTTAATATGTTTTTTATTTATCAGCCTTTTGTGTGTGGTTTCTATTTTTAGAGTGAGAAAAGCCTTTTGCAAGCCAGGCATAAAAAGGAACTCAACCATGTTTTCTTTTTCTCTTTGTCTTTCTATCTCCCCTTTTCCTTTTCTTTCTTTCTCTTTCTTATATCCAATTGGAAACCACGTGAAAAAAACTACTTTTTGAATAGCTAATTTTTTCTACAATGATTTTTCAATTCCACATTTATCATAATCTAAATTAGCATGTATATTTCAATTTATTTCCTGACCTTCTATTCTGTCCCATTACTCTATTTCTGAACCAAAACACCACCATTTGAATCATTTAGACTTCACATTTTAATATCTGCTGGGGCTAGTCATTTCTCTTTGCTCTTTTCCCCCAGAATTATTTTAATTTATTTACTTTTTCCATATGAACTTTAGAGCTAGACTGTAGTAAAATAAAAGGCAAAAGGAAGAAAGAAAGAGAAAAAAAACAAAAAGAGAAAACCCTTTATAGTTATTGGATTTATAAATTAGAATGTATTTGTTCATGTCTTTTCATAGTAAATTTTATTTATATGAGTTTTACCCATTTTATTATGTTTATTCTAGTTATTTTTATATTTTGTTGACATTGAAAAGGGAGTGTTTTCTTCCAATGTATTCCAACTCATTATTGTTTTTGTATATGAAAGCTATTGATTTATAAATATTAATTTGACATCCCTTCAGGTTACTAAATATTTTATTGTTTCTAGTGGTTTCTAATCCTTTATATTGTTTTCAAATATACAGTCACATTATCTGTTGATATTTTGGGTAAATTACATACCCATAGAAAATTATCTATTTAATCTAGATTTTCATATTTATTTGAGCAGAGATGAGAAAAGTAGACTATTACAATTCTTTTTATTTCTCGTTTATGTATAGTGATTTCTCAAATTTATTTTTATGTATATTGGGACTTTATTTTTTAAAATAGGTTAGCTAGTAAATTTTTTTAGAAAAGGATACAGAAGTTGAATTTGTTTTAAAATTAATTAACTTATGCTTTATCAATTATTTTGGCTTATTGTTCCTTTTATAACTTTTTCTGCTTTTTCTAACTCACTGCATAATGTCTTTGTCTTTTTCCTTCCCAGTTTACTCAAACTGCTAACCTTAAAGCTGTGACTCAGAAATGAATAACCAAGTTCATTGTCTTCTCCTCCATCTGCATCATCCTGGAGTTCTCTTTGTTTTTGACATAGTTGAACCTTGCTGAAAATTCTTTCTTTTCTCTCCCAGGACATTGCATACTTCTGGTTTTCCAGCTTTTCAGATGAGCTGCTGCCCTTTTTCCCTAAAGTTTCTTCCCTCTACAGTTAATGTGTGTCATTAATCAGAAGTCCCACTAGCCTTGGTTTATGTTCTCTTCTCTTATCCTCCCAGGTGTCTCCCTACAGCCCTACAGACTGTGTGTGTGTGTGTGTGTGTGTGTTGTTAAGGACTAAACCCAAGGGCATTCTACTTCATGCGACATCCCCAGCCATATTTTATTTTTTATTTGGAAACAGGGTCTCACGAAGTTGCTGAGAGTTCTGCTAAATTGCTGAGGCTGGCTTCGAACATGCGACCCTCTTGTCTCAGTTTCTCAAGTACTGGTAGTACAGGCATGCTCCACCACTACAGATTATTTTTACATCCATGTCTTGTACTAAAAATAACCTTATCTCCTCAGCTTCAGAATTACATTTTTTAATTGCTTCCAGAAGTTTGCCTCTAGAAGTTTCTATTTAAGCACTCTATACATTTAAACTTAACATTTGAAACTGAACCCATTACCCTCACACCCTCTACCACTCTCACCTCAACTCTGGCTTCCATATCTCAGCAGCAGCACCATTTTTTTGAGTAGCTAAATTTTGAAAACTCTGAGTTATTGTTTATTTCTCCTTTTTGCTTCCAACAGTCATAGTTGCTTCTGGCCTGGGGTTCCTTCCAGGGTCCTTCTTTTTTTTTTTTGCGGTACTGGGGATTGAACTCCGGGGTGTTCTACCTCCGAGCTATATACCCCCAGCCCTATTTTTTATTCTTTATTTTGAAACCGAGTCTCACTAAGTTGCGGAGTACCTCACTAGGTAGCTGAGGCTGGCCACGAACCCGGATCCTCCCGTCTCAGCCTCCCGAATGTTGGGATTACAAGTGTGCGCCACCACGCCTGGCTCAGGCTCCTTCTTTACGCCCATTACCTAACTCCATCCTCTGCTTTCTCTTCCCTGACTTGTTTCTCATCATCAATCTCTCCATTTCAGTCCATCTCCATCACCCTCAGCATGCTTACATTCACTTCCCCACTGGAAATCCCAGAGACTGCCCCAGGCTCACCAATGATGCACTGGTTTCTCACCAGGCACCCCAGTCCTCCGCAATGAGGTTCTGAACTCCTTTAGAGCCTTGTTGGACTGATATCTTTTGCTGTTATCTCCATTTGCTTCCTGAATTTTCTCTACGTCTTATCTTCAGGCTTCAGTGTTTTCTCCACTGGGGGCATTTTCTTCTCCTATTTACCTACTGAATTTTATTTGTCCTTCAAATCCTATCTCATCTGACATTTCTTCTTCTGTGAAGACTTTCTTGTTGCCTCTGAATTGAGGGTGATTCCTTCTTTGCTTAATCCCTACATATATCTCTACTGCACTTGTTTTTCTTATCTGAACTATATTCATTTGCTCTGCTTTCCCATTGGATCATGAGTTCTGAGAAGGCTAGAGTATGTATCTCTTGTGGCATATGATACAGAACTTTTTAAACAGTAAGCACTCAAATATCTATTTAGTACAGGAGAATTTTCTAAAAGGTAATAAAGAAAAAATTAGAAGCATACATGCACAGAAAAATAGTTTACTGCTTTTTAGAACTGTAACATGAGAGAGAAATTAACTTTATTTTAAACGAATTCACAATTTAGGCCCTTTTTGTTACAGCATCTTAGCTTTTCAAATACATCAGGGAACATAAGTATGTAGGTGAACCACTAATAGATACAGAAAAAGACTTATTCATTCATTAATCTCTGGTGATGTTAACCAGCTTTGTATAAAAAATAAGAGAAGTCCTTTGCAGTATGGAGAGACAGTAGTCAGGTGGTCGTCGCAGGGATCCGACATGGAGTGGAGAAGGTCCTGACATAAAGCCATATGACCTTATTGGCAGTGCTAAGCTTTGAGCTCAGCTTAGACCATACTCTCATTTTAGAAGTCATACTCTCCCTAAGAATAGACTGACCTTGAAAAGTAAATGTAAGATAAACCAAACCAGACAATAGAGAACAAAGGCAGGGAGCCTGGGACTTAGGGATCGACTATGGAGACTAATAGGAAGGTGAAGAAGTGAACTGCAGTGTTATTCCAGATACGACTGAAAGGCAAGAATTCCCAAAGGTCAAATGTGGTTACATCCATGCAAGGTTTCACTACCAGTCTCACTAATGTGTGGGGAGGGAGGAAGAGGAAAGGAAGCTATCTGGAGGGAAATACACCGAGTGACGAGTGACGTGTGCATGTATCTTTGTATCACTTTGAATCTCACTATGAGGTATAATTACATTGTACCAATAAAAGTATATATAAAAAAGAAGGACTTAAAAAAGAATTCCTAAAGATCAAATGGGAGAAATACTATTCTGTCCTGGTTTGAGTACTGCAGGCTTACAGGGGCTGGGGTAGATGTAGAGTAGATGTAGCAAAACCTAGGGGCGGAAAGGAACATCTGGAGGTTCGTTCATAGAAAATATATGGGGAAGCCGGGCGTGGTGGCGCACGCTTGTAATCCCAGCATTCGGGAGGCTGAGACCGGAGGATCCGGGTTCGCGGCCAGCCTCAGCTACCTAGTGAGGCACTCCGCAACTTAGTGAGACCCGGTTTCAAAATAAAGAATAAAAAAAATAGGGCTGGGGGTATAGCTCAGAGGTAGAATGCCTCTGAGTTCAATCCCCAGTA
>PVLC010014546.1:0-24368 GCA_004027655.1 Graphiurus murinus | reverse complement strand
AAAAAAAAAAAAAGAAAATATATGGGGATATTGGTCCCTGTAGGTCAAGGGTACTTTTGCACCCAGAACAATGCTGTCATGAACTGACTTGGGACAAGTTTTTAGACTGGCAAACATTCAATCTGGCATTGATTGACATTAGATTTGGCTGCTTCCAGAATTATATCTTGTCTGTTTAGACCTTCCTTGTCTGATTCTTTGAATGCTTTTCTAGAGGTAAGGTGAAGATGGCCTAGTCAGCTGCCTGGTTTCCTGAGGCTACGTCTTGGTATAAACCCTTCTTACCAGTCAGTCACCCTCAATTGGTTTCGCCAGGTACCTCATCTGCCCCTGATACCAAAGCCTTTCCATTCCTCAGAGTTCTAGAAGCTATCTTTAACCCTGTCTCCTCAGGCCGTATCTCCTAGTCATCCTCCTTTCTCATAACTCTCTTTTTCCACATACTTGATCTAGACTAGAGTTCTCTTGGAGGTCTTGGGGTCTGTGGACCTGTCCTACCAACCTCCTTCCCATAGAAAGGCTTGTCTTGCTCCTGCTTGTTCTCATCCACTTGGGCTGGGCTGGTGCCTCTTGCTCTTGTTTGGTCTGGTCCCCTTGGGCAGATCCTTAAAATGTGCCAAGTAAGGGTTAGACATCCATGAAAAACCCCTGAAATAGCAGAAAAGAGGGGCACATCCCTGCAATAGCACCATCCTTTCCCCTTCATTACCCTGAGTTTTTACATAAGCTCACCAGACTATTTCCCCTTTTCTTTCTTGGCTCTTTCGTTGTCACCATCCTCTATATTGACTTTCCCTATGTGTTAAATAAGGACCACAGATATACAGGTTCTAAGTCTAAAGGGAAGTTTTTAGGAAATAGCGTGGGAGAGTAAGTGACTGGATTTGCGGTTTAGGTCTCCTGGATTCTAGCTCCTGTTTTGTGACTGCTACACTGGGTAAACTTACCGTCCTTGAACAGGCTGAATGAGAAACGACATCTTTAATGATGGTGTGTAGCTGTCAGCTACAGGGGTATGAAGAAAGAAGGCCTTGAGCAGGGGTCGGTTTTTGTGTCCAGTCCCTTTTCCTGCCTTGGACAGATCACTATTTTCCTCTTTCCTTGGAAGCTGCCAGACATTCCTTTGGGAGTATTTTCAGTTTCAGCCACTAGGTGGTGCCTCAACCCTATGCGTAGCTCACCAAAGGGGTTGCACTGACATCTGGGTTAAGAGCAAGGATTTTGGGTAGAACCACAGTGACATGGAAAGAAAGTACCCTTTCCTCTTAAAAATCCAGTCAGTCCAAATATCATTTCCATGACTAGTTGCAGGGAAGGAACTAGCCACAACTTCCCTACTTCCCTGCCTACTCCTCCAATTTCCCTTGCCCCTTGCTGAAAATCATTACAGAACTCCAGAGTGGTGGTAATTAGCTCGTCAAGGAAGCCTTGTTTCTTTGAGTGGTATAGGGGTGGTGAAATTCTCTTGAGTTCACCAGAGGCTCTGGATCTATAGGGTCTATACCCTCGTTCCACTTATAAACTTTGTAAACACAGACAAATCACATAATGTCTCTATACTTCAGTTTCCTGATCTGTAAAATGGGAAGAGGGATGGTGACCTGTCTCAGGTTACATTGTGGTAAGGTTACTATTGTTTATTAGCATTGTCAAGGTTCTATACTAGAGCACACCAAGCAAACTTTAGTCCTTGGTGGGCTGTTTTCTGTCTTGCTGGCCCTCATAAAAGAATATGAGTCCCTGTTTTCTTTAGCCTTTTCTCTAAGAAGGAGCCTTGTTATGCCTCCTGCCTTCATGACTGGCAAAGATTCATTTCTGATCACAAAGTTGGCACAAGATTGTCAGCCTGCTCTTCTGGTCTTGAACTTCCAGCTGACTATATCCTCAGAGGGAGAACTTCTGCATGGTGACACTGGTGTTCCAACTCAAGGCTGCTTTAGCTCCCCCTGAGCCATCAGCCTGCTCTTGGTACGTCCTCCATGGTGTATCTAACTTGCCTTTTTAAAAATTCTTTAACATTTCTGGATAGTCTACTAGATAGAAAACATTTGAAATCAGCTTGATTAAAATATATTTATTCAGTGGCTCTTATGGCTGGGTACTGCCCTCTGTCTTGTATCAGATGGGATATGGGTGGTGGGGTGTGTATTTCCACTCCCAGCAGTCTAGGGTAGGAACCAGCTCTCTTCTCTGTATCTCCCCACAGCAGACAGCAAGGATGCAAAGTCAGATCATGTGACCACTGGAGATGCAGAGCCATAGGGGAGAGAATAGAGCACCCCGGATACAGTAAGCCTCTCTGGTTGATCACAGTTCCTTAGGGGTCTACTCTGAAAGCCACCAAGAGAACAACCTCTACTCTTGATAATAACTCTCTCTCTTAGGTTGTCACTGACTGACTTACTGACTGACTGTTGGTTTACATAGAGACTAGAGGATGAGAGAAAATGGAGTCATCCATGGGCTCAGGGATTTATAGCACAATCCTCCTCAGGGGTCAGAGGAAGACACCAGAGGCTCCTGAAGCTTTGGGGATCTGTTTCCTGCCACCAAGCAGATGTTAGGTTTCCTCAGCTGGAGAAACAGTTATTCTGGCCTTGCTCACAAACCGTGAGGCTAGGAGAGAATTTCTGGGCCTATATAAGAAACACACAGTGTCTCTTATTTCTTACAAACAGATTTCTGCCTTGGATTCTGTAGTGAAAATATTTTGCCACCCCCTTTTTTGGAGTTTGTGTATTTTTCTGTCAAAATCTGCTAAAGAATGTCCATTGACCCTTCTCCTCATACCCCAAATGGACCAATATTTGAAAACAATGGGTGTGAACTATCTTTCTTTGTAAAGAGAGCCACCAAGCCTTGGAAGACTCTAGAAGTCACCTCACCAGGCTTATTGAGAAGCAATGAATAATACTTTCTACTACCAGCCACCTGAACCCCATTTCTCCAGGTCTGCATAAGAAAACCAGGGAGGGAGGTGCTATGATTTGAATTATATGTGTTCCTCTAAAATTCACTTGATTGGAACCTCAGACCCAATGTGATGGTATTAAGGTGGATCCTTTAGGAGATTATTAGGTCCTGAGGGCTTCGCCCTTATGATGGGGGATTGGCACATTATTAGTTCCCTTAGGCTCCAGGGAACTAGGGAGGCCCTCTTTTGCTCTTCTGTCTTCTGCCATGAGGACCTGGTGTTTGCCCCTCCTGCCATGTGAGCGTGCAGTAAGAGGTCCTCACCAGACACTGAATGCTAGTGCCTTGCTCTTGGACCTCTCTTGCCCTAGAACTATAAAAAATAAGTTTCTGTTCTTAATAAGTTACCCAGAGGGAGGCATTTCGTTATGGCAGCACCCATGGACTAAGACTGGGGGTGAAGATGAAGAAAAGGGAAAAGAGCCACGAGCACATGGTACTTGTGTGGAGAAGTTACTCTCTTTCTCCTGAGTGAAGGGTGAGTTGTACTTTCTCTTCCCCAAGGTATGTAGGGGGAGGCTCCAAGAAATTTGCTGTATAAATCAGAGGTGCCTTTCAAACGGGAAGGCTGGCAGCTTTGACCCTAGTGGGATAACTTGCTGATTTGTACTGCATCCACCTAAGCAGGTGAAAGAGAGTCTAGAAGGGGTAATGGACAAGACAAGGATGCAGGTATCTCCTGTGGGTTTAGAGGCCACAGTGGGAGGTAGGGAGAGCCTTCAGCGGAGAGGAGCACCCTGGAGATGAGCTATCATGTTGCTACTCTAAGTGCCCTGGAGCAGGAAGCCGTGAGGAATGGGGTGGTAGAACTGCAGCTGGTTCTCCTGAGTTAGGGAAGTGTGCTGTCTGAGGGCAGGAAGCCTGAGGACAGTTCTCACGTGGGCTCTGTGAAAGAACAGGGATTTGGATGTGTGTGGAGGGTATCTATAGCAAGTCATAGCAGCCTGAGAAGCAGAGCAACTAACAAGGAAAGCAACCCCAGAGGTGGATTAAATAAGAGACACCTCTCTCTGGCATTCTGCCTCCTTCCTGCCAACATACTGGAGAAACCAGGCCTTGAAGATGGGGCAGGGGGGCAGTTTAAAGACCCCATGTCCCTTTCTTTCTCAACTCCCAGAGTCTCAGCCCAAAACCATACTAAAGGGAAGAGATAGGACATATAAATCAAGTTTAAGATTGATGGTTCAATTGGACTGAGTTTTAATAATAGAAAATGAAGGTCAGAGTTCTACAATCTGCCTAGAATGTCATTAAGGGGTATAAAGGGCAGGTTGGACTGAGTTTGTGGGTGAAGGTATGAACTAAACTAACGAAAAATAAAAGTATTCCGTGTTCATATGCCATTGAGCTGAGACAGAGCAATACATTGATTGGTTACAAGTCTTTCAAGAATCCTTTGTCCCTAAAGGAACACCTGACATCTTTAAAAATAATATATAGTATAAATTGGAGATACTTTTGTAAGCAAGAAGTCACAAAACTTTCTGAATGAAAATACATTTTTTCCCTAACATCAATATCTTAATGCAAAGCAAATCATAAAAAAAACAAGTCACTAGGTACTGGAACATCTTTGGAGTTATTTTGGAATCCACATCTGTCTTAAGTTCAGCTTCCAGGAGCTCCAATTGTTCTTTCAGGACTAATGATTCCACACAGTGCCTTAGTCCTCATTCTCTCTCAATCAGGAAAAATGCACCTCTAAGCATGGGTCTCTTGGTCTGATTATTGCTTTCCTTGCCTGGTCACTGGGCACTCATTGTGCTTAACTCTGCCTCAGATACCCTTCTCTGTTGCACCTGATCATGACCTCCTCTTAACTGAACTTAATGAAGTGTCTTGTTTGACCATAATCTTTGCTCTGCCTATTTATCTCTGCTGTCTATCTTGATTGAACATTTCCAAATTGTGTCATTTTTCCTTTTGAAGCCATTTGCTCTTAAAGAACATGATATGGGAGGCAAATAAGGGTAGTAGTTTTTGCAAATGGCATAGGATACTGGTTGGTAAGCTTTTATGGTGGTGGGACTACAATTTGAAGTGTTAATCAACTTGCTTTCTATGATCAATGCATCATATATCTCTGCTATCTCATAGATATCCTAAACTGTCTTCCCTTCCCCAGCCCATAAGAAGCAGATACAAAGACTCAGGAGCTGCTGGCCTAACTGGGAAAGAGAAGGCTTAAAGGCATGCTTCTATTTAGCTAGAGTTTTCTATCCCCAAAGGCTACATAAGCCTGGAGCTAGAGGAAAGGGAAGAGAAGGTGGTGGGGCAATGCAGAGTGAACTGTTCAAAGTGGGAAAGGAAAGAAACCCATTATGGTGAGGATTGGAAATGGAATGAGTGGTTGGTCCTCAATACCCACTAATCCATCCATTGTTCAGGCATAACCTATTGTCTACAATCCTGGATCCTTGTGAGCACTTGGACAGAGGGTGAGGAATTTGGGGCATCTTGTGTGAGGAAGATGTACAAAAGTAAAGCTGCATCTCTGGCCAAGGAACTGTTTAGAACTATTCAAAACTTTTCCAAATTAAAAGGCTTTCCTTAGAACCAGGGAGGCCATGGACATGTTCTCAGGTATTACAAACTTTAAGTATGGGTGGAGCTAATTTGCTAGGTTGTGAGTGAAAATGATGCATTTCACTTGAATTCTAAGTTCTGTGCCAATTCTAGAGGGGCTGATCTTCTGATTGAAGATGTTATTTTTATAAATTCAAATAAATTACAAGAAATGAAATAACATTTTACCTGGATAGTGTGTTGTGATAGTATGCTTAGATGTTTGGTTTGCTCTGAAGGGAAGGTTCATCATTCCATTGCTCTTAAGGGTTGGCCGTATGATCTGGATCTTTCTGTGGCTGATGATGCCAGCTGATATGAGGAACTAACTGGACACCAAGAGGTCCAAGTTCCAAATCCCAATTATGTGTTCCAACCTCAGACTCATGCCTGATTGCTTTTGTAGAATTTGGTATTCTTGATGATGGATACATCATCAAGTCAGCTATCAGTATTACCTAAGTCAATTTCAGGACTGAAGTCGTGGTGTTTCTTTGTGTGTGTGTGTGTGTGTGTGTGTGTGTGTATTACAAAGATGTAGAAGATTATAGCTCTTGAAGAGTTTATAATCTAGCTAGAGGGTAACATATAAAATTAGGTTTATATTTAGTGTTGTCTTACAGCTAAGCTATCTAACTATCTCACAAATATTTCTTGGTTCCTGAATATGTGCATATATATGTATATATACATATATATGTACATACCCACTAATCCATCCATTGTCCAGACATAACCTATACCATAACATATACATATATATATATATATATATATATATATATATATATATATATATATATATGTATGCATTAAAATTGAAGTTGTAACAGAGGTAACCAATGTTGTTTATAAAATGAGATGTGAGAAAAATAGAGATTTTAAAAAGCAATTAAAAAATCATGGTTGCCATCTATATGCTGCCAGCAAGAAACACATCTTACAAGCAAAGGTTCTCACAAACTAAAGGTGAAGGGCTGGAGCAAGGTAATCCATGCCAATGGAACTTGAAGACAAGCAGGAGTAGCAATTATGATTTCAGACAAATTAGACTTCAAGCCTAAGCTTATCAGAAGAGACAAAGCAGGTCATTTTTTACTAGTAAAAGGAAAAATTCAGCAAGAGGAAATAACAATAGTTAACACTTATGCCCCAAACATAAATGTAGCCACTTTCATAAAACAAACTCTTCGTGATATAAAGTCACATATAGATCACAGTACATTAATGCTTCAATACTCCTCTCACGTCACTAGACCTATCTTCTAGACAAAAAGTTAGTAAAGATGCCTCAGACTTAAAGAATACCAGAAGCCAAATGGTAGAATACCTATTAGACATATACAGAATATTTCACCCAACTACAGCTGAATTCACATTTTTCTCAGCTGCCCATGGAACCGTCTCCAAAACAGACCACATTCTGGGCCACAAAGTGAGCACTGGCAAATTTTAAAAAAGTAACATAATTCCCTGCATCTTTTCAGACCACAATGGAATGAAACTAGAAATCAACTCTAAGAAGACCCAGAGTAACCATGTAAACACATGGAGAATGAACACCACACTGCTGAATGAACAATGGGTCATAGAAGAAGTAAGGGGAGAAATTTAAAAATTCCTAGAAATCAACAAAAACAGAGATACAACATATCAAAACCTCTGACACACCTTGAAGGTAGTACTAAGAGGAAAATTTATAGCACTGAGTGCCCACATAAGAGCAGAAAAGTAACCTAATGACACAGCTCAAAGCCTTTGAAAAACAAGAACAGTCTAACCCCAAAGCCAGTAGAAGATAGGAAATTCTGAAAATCAGAGCAGAAATTAATGAAGTAGAGAATAAAAAAATACAAAAATCAAGAAAACCAAAGCTGGTTTCTTGAAAAAAAAAAAAGATAGATAAACCTAACCAAAAGAAAGAGAGAAGCAATCCAAATTACCAAAATAAGAGATGAAAAAGGTGATATTACCACTGACAATGTGGAAATCTAAAGGTTTATCAGAAACTACTGTGAAAAACTATACTCCAATAAAATAGAGAATCTAGAAGAAATTAACAAATTTCTAGACACATATAACCTTCCCAAATTGAGTCAATAAGATATAGAAAACTTAAACTGGCCAATAGCAATCAAAGAGATAGATGCAGCAATAAAGAGTTTACCATCAAACAAAAGCCTAAGACCAGATGGTTTTCCAAGTGAATTTTATAAAACCATTATAGAAGAGTTACTTCCAATACTCCTAAATCTATTCTATGAAATAGAAAGAAATGGGATTCTCCCAAACACATTCTATGAAGCCAACATTACATTAATACCAAAGCCAAATAAAAACAGCCCAAGAAAAGAAAACTATAGGCCTATATTGCTGATGAACTTAGATGCAAAACTGCTAAAAAAAATACTAGCAATGTGCATTCAAAACCACATCAAGAAAATTATACACCATGACCAAGTCGGGTTCATCCCAGGGATGCAAGGCTGGTTCAACATATGAAAAACAATCCATGTAATTCACCACATAAATAGAACCAAAGACAAAAATCACATGATTATTTCAATAGATGCTGAAAAAGCATTTGATAAAATCCAACACCCATTCATGCTAAAAGCACTGTAGAGAATCAGAATAGAAGGAACATACCTCAACATCATAAAGGCAATATACAATAGGCCCACAGCCAACATCATATTAAATGGAGAAAAACTACAAAAGTTCCCACTAAAAACAGGAACAAGACAAGGATGTTCATTATCACTACTTCTGTTCAGTATAGTACTTGAGACTCTAGCCAGAGCAATAAGGCAAGAGAAGGAAATCAAAGGTGTAAAAATAGGAAAGAAAGAACTAAAACTATCCCTTTTTGCAGATGACATGATACTATACTTAGAAGACCCAACAAACTCAACCAAAAAGCTTATAGAACAGATTGACAAATTCAGCAAAGTGTCTGGATACAAAATCAATCTTAAAAAATCAGAAACTTTCCTGTATGCCAACCATAAATCTGCTGAAAAAGATATCCAGAAAACAATTCCACTTATAATAGCACCCCCAAAAATAAAATACTTAGGAATAAACCTAACCAAGGAGGTAAAAGACCTCTATAAGGAAAATTATAAAAAGTTGAAAAATAGAAATCCAAGAAGACCTTAGAAGATGGCAAGATCTTCTATATTCTTGGATAGGCAGAATAAATATCAAAACGGCCATTCTCCCAAAAGTGATCTACAGATTCAATGCAATACCCATTAAATTACCAAGGTCACTCCTCACAGACATAGAAAAATCAGTCCTTAAATTCATTAACATTATGTTAAGTGAGATTATTCAGTCACAAAAAGTAAAAAATCATATGCTCTCCCTAATATGCAGAAGCTAGGAAGAAAGTGGGACATAAGAAGGACTCTAGACAAAGAAGGAGAAACCTTAGATGAGCAAAGAAGGTGACTTAACTGGAGGTGATGGGGACGGGAAGAGAAACACCCTAGTGCACATGATGTACTTTCACAAACATATCAAAGTCAATCACTAAACTGGACTTGAGAAGGAGGGATGGGGAAGGAAAGGGGGGGAATTGGGGAAGGGCTAAATGAGAGATGTGTGCATATATGCCTTTACCAGCTATTACCTAACAAAGATGTATAATTAGAATGCACTAATAATAATAATAATAATAATAATAATAATAATAATAATGGTTGCATGACTGTTGAGTCACTTAGATCAAGTGGGGTCAAAGGATGGGAGTTAGATGTGTGTGGTCAGGCTTTCATTGGAGAAAGCTTAGCTTTGATCTCAATGTATGTGCATGTATGTGTGTGTGTGCATGTACACCATCCGCTTCTTTATTTTCAACCTAACTGAGGGTAAAGGCAAGGGGAGGGCAGGGGCTTAGCATGATCCTTTAGCATGCTTGGCGTGTGTTCCTTGCAGGCAGGGCACACCTCTGAAAGCTGAGGCAGCTGTGGCAGGGAAGAGAGTAGAGAATACAGGATTGTGTATTTCTGTGAACTAGCTATTGGCTCTGACAGAGAGTGAGTTCTCACATCAGGAAGACTGGAAGCAAGAGAGGGAGCAGGGAGAGGAGGAAGGATTATATAATCCCTAAGCCACACTCCTAGGAGCCCTCCTTAGCACCCAAACCCAGGCTCCAACATGCTACCTAGTTTCTTCCGGGAGAGGGGGACATTTTAAATCTAAACCATTACAATATATTTTCTTGATAGCTCAATTCTTTTTATCATTGAATAATATTCCATTGTATGGATGTTTGGCAGGTTATTCATCTATTGATAGACATCTTTGTATATAAAATGTATAATCTACTTGTTTTGACAGTATAAACAGAGCTGTTATAAACATTTGTGTTTAGATGTTTCTGTGAATGTATTTTGAACTTAGTTGGATGAAAAATTAAGAATCATTTTAAACTTTATTTGACTTTGTAAAAAAACTGCCAAATTGTCTGGCATTGTGGTATTCCCACCAACAAGAGTGAGAGTTCTTACTGTTTCACATCTTTGCCAGGGATTTGTATTGTCAATTTTTAGGATATTTGCCATTCTAATAGGTGTGTAGTGGGATTTGTAATTCTCTAATAACAAACAATGTCAAGCATCTTTTCAAATGCTTTTTTTCCAACCATATATGTTTGTTTTTTACTGAGGCCTCTGTTTAGATTTTTTGTCCATTTTAATTAATTTGTTAACTTATTAAATTTAGAAAATCCTTCGTATATTTTGAATAAAAGTTCTTTAATACATATCTATTTTGAAAGGATTTTTTCATCCAGTCTGTGGTTGTCGTCTTATCCTCTAGCCATTTTTTCCCACAGAGCAAAAATGTTTACTTTAATAAAGCCCAACTTACCTGTTTTTTCTTTCACAGAATTTTCTTTCAACGTTATACCTAAAAATTCATTGCCAAATCCAAGATCATCTAGATTTTTATACTCATTTTTCTTCTAGAAGGTCTATAGGTTTGTATTTTACATTTAGGTCTGCAGTGTCTTTTTGAGTTAATTTTTATAAAAGGCATAAAATCTATGTCTGGGTTTATATATTTATTATATAGATGTTTAATTGTTCCAAGACCATTTTTGAAAATATTATTCTTTTCTCATTGATTCACCTTTTCTTCTACTTCAAAAATCATTTGTGTGGACTCTATTTGTGTGGAGT
Source organism: Graphiurus murinus (assembly GCA_004027655.1). Classification (NCBI taxonomy): domain Eukaryota; kingdom Metazoa; phylum Chordata; class Mammalia; order Rodentia; family Gliridae; genus Graphiurus; species Graphiurus murinus. The sequence goes on along the minus strand of PVLC010014546.1, from coordinate 13,641 downwards.
CTATTTCTGCTCTGTTGTAATCTCTTTTGATCCATGTTTCCATTTTTTTTCACCAATACCATGCTATCTTGATTACTGTAGCTTTTCAGATTGTTTTATAGGTAAGGTACATAGAATAGGGACTGGTATTCATAAGGGCTGCATGAATGTAAGGTATTAATAGTTGAATGGAGGTTGAAGTGTTGCTTAATGTGGTGGGCTGGACTCAGTCTTTAAAACGAGATTATATTCTGCTGTTCGGCGGCTGTGGCAGTGTTCATCACCTTAGAGTGAATAGAAAACTCATGAGACCTGCTGAGTTTTCACCCAGTGCAGGGGCAAAGCTTCATTCACTGACTAGCTTCAAAAGGCACTGAGAGAAGAAATGAGGTTAAATTTTTGAAATTCCACCCAATGGGCTTATTAAAGATATGTTAGAACTCACATAACATTTAAACAGTTATGGATTTGAGTGAACACAGGTCAAATTATATTCCCTCCCCCAAACATTATAAGTACGTCCAACAAGCAAGCCCTTGATATGCAGTATAAAGTACAAAAGTTAAAATATAGGGATCTATTTTCTGATAACAAATTTAGAAGGGAATGATGTTATATTTCCTTTACTCACTATTGTAGTGACATAACTTAGATAAAATATAAGTAGTTCCAGATATCATTTGTTTTATTTTCTTCAACAATATAAACTTTAGCTTGCCTTAAAAACATTACAGTCTATTAATTACCAGCCATTTCTCAGCATTTGTAGTTTTTCCAAACTGTGGGTCTAACACTACATCAATTATGCTTCGCATTGTAGAGCACAATAATTGCTTCAGGAATTTTGTATCTCTTATCTAATTTTATGTCTGGGATAAAATTATGATGTGCACTCACTCTCCTGTGCATTTCTGCTGTAGTTAGAGGATATCATCACTGGGGTTCTTGTGAATTATTTGTATAAACTCCAGTTTATGTAACTTCTCTTGTCCAGTGGGACAAATGTCAGCCATTAAGAATTTATGAATAATATTAAAATAGCTCTGAAGCTGGTAAGCATTTCCCCAGTAGTCTGTCTGATTGTTTTTCATTTTTTCCATGTTTCTATTTGGAAATAGGAAGATGCGGTTGGAATTTGCCTTGTGGTTGTAAATCTACTTAGGCGAGGGTGGTTAGTTAGCGTAGATCAAGGGTTGGCTAACTTTTTCTATAAATATTTTAGGTTTTGTGGGCCATGCAATCTTTGTCTCAACCACTCAACTCTGCCTTTGTATCAACAAAGCAATTCTGGATAATATGTAAATGAGTGAGTGAACTGAGTTCCATAAAACTCTATTTGCAAAAACTGCCAGCATCTGGCCTGCAGACTGTAGTTTGTAGTGTGTGGATGTCTGGCTTGCAGAGTCAAATGTCTACTCCAAACTTTTTCTTGGTTTGGAAGTTAAGTGGAATTACATAAAGGCCAGTAGGCAATGTATAAAGTAATCTATGGATTTATAATAGATGCTTTTGCTATCAATCTGCCTGTTAGGAATCCTGTAATAAAATTTCCCCAATAGCAGAATTTGATTTTAAAATAAGAAAGCATTGGTGTCAAATGCCATCTTGTTTGTCCCTAAGAAAAAAATTTTAAAAAGTACAAATTCTGTTGTGGGTGGGAGGAGGAAGAGGAGGAGGCAGAAATAATGTCATGGCATGTAGGATATTAAATGTCTTTCAGGAAAGACACCGCTAGGAGCTGACATCCTAAGATTAAAGGGCATGGGCCTAAAACATACACAATAATTCAAAACCTCCAGCACTGTCATCATTTACTGCTTGGATAACCAGTCCTTATGCACAAACAACTATTGATTTTGGTAGAGAATTAGGAGGTATGGACCAGATTAATCAGAATCATGGTGGAAATAGATATTGGCACATATGTGTTTGTTTATGAGTAGCTCAGTGAAATTGACTGAAGTAATGGTTTGGATGGTTATGAAAAAGAGCAGTTTTCCTGAGAAACATTCAGCAATTGTTTAGCAGCCCAAAGTATGTAGGGAAATACTACTATATATATTTCCTGAAGGCAAAGGTGAACCAGGGTCCTTGAGAATTATAAGGTGAAATGAGATTAGGAGCCCAAGAGATCTTGAACCCAGGTCAACACAAAAACTTTAATTATATTCTGTCTACTGCTTTAAGAAAAGGAGAAAAATATCCAAATATATAATAGCTTTCCAAAAATGATTCCAATCCAAGTGTTTAAAATTATAAAAAGAAAAGTCTTGGCACTTAAAGGCGTAAAATTATTTGAAACACTTCATTTCACAATGATGTTGAATAAATAAAGCATTGCTCTTCTTAAGTAAGGCCAGGTGTAGAAACAAATTACTTTTTTTTTTGCTGAACAGTTTAGAGATTTGTGCTTGCATAAGATTTTTTCATGTAATACAAACTATAGTGGGGATTTGACTCTTATTTGATACTTGTGGTCAATAGTAAATACTCAAGAATAATTTATTTTTCACATGAATTAATTTCATGCAAATTTTAATCTTAGATGTCTAATACAAATTAAATCAACTGAGTTACTGCCAAACATCTTTCCTTTTTCCTATGTAGACAACATTTATATTGCTAGGGGACATTTGGAATTCTAAAGTTATTCCAGGTTTCTAGTTTTATTGCCACAATGAATTCGTTGAACATTTTTCCTTTTTTAACAAAAATGTACCTGTTACTCAGTCTTAACTCTTTTGTCTTGTTTTATGTTCATTCTTTCCTTTTTGATATAATCAATAAAATGTAATAGATATAGATGAATCCATTTGTACCCATACCCAGTCCCACTATCCTCTTTTTAACTCAGGAGATAACCATTATCCAATTTCATGATTTTATTTTTTGTATCGGTATTTTAATTTCTACATACTATTCTGGCATCTGACTAAACCATAATTAATTTTTCATTTATCTGCTGATGCATGTTTATGTCATTTTGCTTGTATTAATAATACCAGAATCAACTTTGCAATGTTTGTTTCCTTATACAGGTGGGCATATATCTAAAAGTAGCAATTCTGGGCATGTTCATTTTCATCCTAGATATTATTGCAAAGTTGTGCCAAGGTCATTTCCATCTGTGCCTGAGAATATTTGTGAATCTACATCTTCAATAAACTTGATATTGTCAGGCTTATAGTTTTGCAAAGTTTGCCAGTCTGGTGAGAATGGCAACAGATGGGTTTTGTTTTAATTTGGATTTGCTTGATTACTAGTCACATCGAACAACTTGTCATATAGTTCTACTTCCTTTAGGCAGTTGTTGAGGCCACAGAGAGGGATAATGAGTTGAGGTGCCAACTAGTTCCATGGCCAGCAGTTGAATTTTTCAAAAAATGAGAGATGTGATTACAAGTTGAGAAGCTGTCAGCAGCGAGAAGAGGGAGAAGATGGCAAGGTCCTTTGAGGTCAAGAGTATGTACAGGCTGGTTTGAAAGACCTTACCAAAAGTATGTTGGACACTGGGCATGGTGGCACACACCTGTAATACCAGTACTTGGGAGGCTGAGACAGGAGGCTCGCTGGTTTGAGGCCAGATTCACCAACTTAATGAGACTGAAAATAAAAAAATAAAATAAAATAGAGCTGGGACTATAGCTCAGAGATAGAGTGCCCCTGGGCTCAACACTAAGCATCAGAAAACAAAATGTTTTGGGCTAAGAGGGCAGAGGGCCACAAAATGTTGAGAGAGAGAGGGGGGGGGAGGGAGGAAGGGAGAGAGAGAGAGAGAGAAGAGAGAAGAGGGAGGGAGCGCGCGCGCATGCGCACGCGCACCGGGTTTCCATTTAAAGTATAAAGAGAAACAAACATTGTAGGAGAGTTTGTTAATTGTAGATTCAGAGAATTAGGCAAGTAGGGAGCAGTATAGACATGGGGTTTTGGGGAAATAGGGGTATGAGGTTTAATGGGCTTGGCTCTGACATCTCCCCTAGGACACTGGAAGCCTGATGTGGTAGGAATGTCTTCCATGGAGGTCTGACAGCTCCCAGGGGGAGCGCTAGGCTTGTTGTTCTTACTTATTTTAGGGTCCTCAGGACAAGAATGGTGCCTTCACCTGCATCAGTCTTTCCCTATGCATCCCACTTTTTAGGAGACCCAGCTAGATGCATCATTAGAATTTCTAGCCAGGATTACTTGATAATCCCTGTTTCCAGAGTAGGGTTCACAAAAGAATGTAGAACTAAAACTCACTAAGGGGCTTCTCTAAAATGTATTTTAAAAATGTTTCTGTTTAAGCTATATAAATGTGAGTTATTATTTTTTGGCTTAGTCTCAGTGGAAGATAATTTTATTATTTAAATACGGGTTTCCTTGGGGATTACTCTATATAAACATCAATTCTGAATGAGTCATGGATTGTACTCCTTCATGCATTGCATACAGTATGTTTATTTAAGCTGACATAGTTTGGGAATATTTGTTACTGGGAGTATCCCTTTTTTCATTTTTTGTGGTACTGAGGATTAAACCCAGGGGTGTTTTACCTCTGACCTAGACCTCCAGTACTTTTTATTTTTGAAATAGGGTCTTACCAAGGTTGCTAAGAGTCTTGTTATGTTGCTGAGGCTGTCCTTGAACCTGCAATCCTCCTGTATCAGCTTCCAAAGTAGTGGAATTACAGGTGTGTGCCACCACTCCTGGCTACTGGAAGTACTCGTGATGCTTATTTTTTTTTTTTTTTTTTTTTTGCGGTTCCAGGGATTGAACTCAGGGGCATTCTACCTCCGAGCTACACCCCCAGCCCTATTTTTTATTCTTTATTTTGAAACCGGGTCTCACTAAGTTGCGGGATGCCTCACTAGGTAGCTGAGGCTGGCCGCTAACCCGGATCCTCTGGTCTCAGCCTCCCGAATGCGAATGCTGGGATTACAAGCGTGCGCCACCACGCCCGGCTTTCGTGATGCTTATTTTAAAAAAAAATGGAATCTACAGATTTTGCTAAAATGTATGTTTTGAAAAAAACATTTTCTTCTGTTTTGTAGCATCAAATATATAACATCAAAGCAATTGTAGCTTAAACATACCAAAATCATAAATTATCTAAATCAATATAATACTCATAATTTGGGGGGGGATTAACCTTTGTTAATTTCCTTCTCAAATTTACCAAAGAATTAGTTATGAGTTTATATAAAGGATTTAAGACTGGAACTTATTTGGCCTAGCACTTCACATCACATGAGGCCTCTTCGACCATGTGAGGATACAATGTTCACTTCTCCATCAGTGAGGACACAGCCAGGGGCACCATCTTTAAACAGAGAGCAGCCCTCACCAGACACTGAATCTGCCAGTGCCTTGATGTTGGACGCCCAGTCTCCAGAACTGTGAGAAATAAATTTCTTTTGTTTATAGATGACCCAGTCTAAGGCATTTTGTTACAGGAACATGATCAGACTAAAAGAGCCCACCAGACCCAGAGAACTTTTTCCATGACTTTATAATTCTGTGTTAGAAATTACCTTGTCCTTATAAAGTTGAGCCATGGCCATCTGAACTTAAATATGATTTATTTTAAATTCACAACCTTCAAAAATAAGATCACAAGATCTTAGTGAATTTTGGGCTGCTTAAAAATGTTCACAAACAAATAATTGAGCCATAGTTTTAGTTGGTGAAAATTAGTACTGACTACCTCAGAGGAGTAAGTTTCTTGGTTTGAAAGAGCAAGTGTTTCAGACAAATGTGTCTTTTGTTAACTGATTTTTACTAATCAGTTCATTCCATTGTTTTCAGAAGTGAAATATTTACACACTGCATGGGAATTACTGGGAATCAAATGGCCCAAGTCTGTCATATTAAGTGCCTTTTGTGGTAGTTACAGTATTTTGAGAGATACGATTTAATCCATGTTATATCTAAATTCACATTTTAATTAGCCCTGCTTTGGTAGGATTCTACTGAGTATTCTTCAGAGTTTAGTTTTTGCTTAATAATTGTATTTCATCCTTTGACATTTCTTCACTAGATAACTCTACAGTTCAAGTGATATCGACCTGACTAATTAATGGTTGTGGATTGTTAATGTGGTTTATGGATCATTGCTTTGGCAGATAGTTTTTAACCTCTTGCCTCACCTAACATGCAGAGATTTTGTATGAGTTTCCAACTTTGGCTAAGGCAGTCTCAGTATCGTGATTCTTCATTCAGTGCGACATTCAAGTATCTCTGTGTTCATCAACTATTTATTTTTTTGTCTTCTGTATCTCAGGCACTGTTAGGTACTAGAGACACAAAGATTATTAATGTTTAGGCCTTGGCCTTGAGTGCCTCACAGTCTAGAGGAAGATTTGAATGTGCTCAAAGATTTATTATGGCAGAGTAGGACAAATGCTATTATAAAGAGGGGGGAAAGGGGCAGTATTGTGCAAAGGAGGGGAGGAATTAATTCTTCACTGGGAAGATGATCCTTGAGCCAAGTTTTAAAAGAACGCAAAGAAAGGATTAACATGAAAATTGGGAGAGAGACCAGTAGAGTAGTGGAAAGGATTGGGGGAGGGAAGGGAGAAGGGAAAAGGGAATAAACAATGTTAGGTGCAATATATTAATGTAATATTGTGAATCTCATTTTATGTACAATTATAAACATCAATGTTTTTTAAAAGGATAGTTAAGCCAGGCACAGTGGTGCATGCTTAAGACAGGAGGATCATAGTTTTTGAGATTAGCCTCAGCAATTTAGCAACAATGTGTTTCAAAATAAAAAAAAATACAAGGCTGGGAGTATAGCTTGGCAGTAGAACACCCCTGGGTTCATTCCCCACTACCCCTCCCCCCCACCAAAAGGATAGTTAAGCAGTGGAATTAAATATAAAGAAATGAATTTTATAAGTTCAGTATTGTAGGAGTACAATACATAAGGGGAAATTTGGGGAGATGCAGTTTCTAGAAAGATATTTTGAGGATTGTATTAGTTATCTATTGTTCTTTTGGAAGATGAAGCTTATAGAAAGATATTTTGAGGATTATATTAGTTATCTATTATTGTGGTAAAAATTGCCTCAAAATGTAGTGGCTTAAAGCAATAAATTATTTCACCATGTATGTGAGCGAGAAATTGGGAAGCACTTTAGCTTGGGTGGCTACGGCTCAGGGTCTTGTGTGAGGTTGCTTTCAAGATGTCGGTCTAGGCTGCTTCACTGAAGCTGCTTCACCTTCACTGAAGGTGAGATGCGCTGCAGGGTCTGCTTCTAAGGTAGCTCACTCACATGTCCGACAAGTGGCAGAAGACCCCCAGCTTCTCATCTCATGGACTATTCTAGCTTGCTGCTTGGGTGTCCACATGACATGGTGACTGGCCTTCCCTAGGGCACATGATCAAAAAGAATGTAAATCAGATGACGTAGTATTTTAAAGACTTGGCTATGGAAGTCACATGCTTCTACTCCTACAATATCCTATTGGATGCACAGATCAACTCTATTGATATAAGAAGGCCAGAAAGCAAGAATCATTTAGAGACCATTGTGGAGACTGGCTACCACAGAAGCATACTGTGCAGTGCCCTGTACGTATAATGTAGGAGTTTACATTTTAAAAACCAGTCATGAGGAAACCAGTAGAGTTTGCTATTTTAAATAACTTTATGAAAATAATATATACACATTGTAGAAAATGTGGGAGGCATACAAAAACACAAAGACACAAAGAAACGAAAAGTCCATAATCTTACCATGTAGAGAGGATCCCTGTTAATGTATTTTCTCCTATTTATAGTTTCTTGTACTTTTTCACTCTTTGCTGTAATGGAAATGAGGGTTTTTTTTTGGTATAATATTTTAAAAAAAAAACAGATTTTTAAACAGAGTAGTTAAGTGAGCTAAACCAGGGTCTTGAGAAACTTGTTACAGAGACCAATAGTCTGAGAGATAATGAGATGTTAGAGAAGACAATGATAATAGAATTAGAGATTTAAAAAAAGTTAGAAGAAATATCTGATCTGCAATCCCTGAAATTAGATGACCAATTAGATCTTCTGAGTGTGGAAAGGAGATATTAAGAATGAGACTAAACTTTCTGGAGCACCAGAAAGGTTTGTAGTTGGCGCTGTGCATACATGTGGAGTATTTAGTGGTCTGTGTTTGGAATGTATTGTTAGCAGTGCCAGCTAGACATGTGGACACTCTGCAGGTGTCAGAGTCAGAGAAGTCAGTGAAAAGGAAGAAATTGAAGATACCGGAGAAAGGGACAAAAGTGACAGGGTGTGGTGTTAGAGTGGGCAGGAATAGAAGGGATTCAGGACACATGGTGGAAAGCTAGCTTTGGAGATGGAAGGGGATAAGTTTCCAACATTACTGAGTATCTGCTCAGTAATATAATCATCCCTTGGTATCTGCCAAGATGATTCCAGGACTCCCTGCCATCCTACCTCTGGGTTTTGGTACCTCTGGGTACCAAAATCTGAAGATGCTCACGTCACTTAACAAAAATGGTGTAGTGTTCACATACGGCCTACGGACATCCTCCTGTAAATTCTAATCTCTAGATGACTTAAAATACCTAATACAATGTAAGTGTTATGTGAATTGATGTTATACTATAACATTATGGAATAATCACAAGAAGAAAAATCTGTGCGTATTCAGTACAAGATTGATCTCTTTTTTTCCCCCTGGAATATTTTTACCCTGTGGTTGGTTGAATCTATGAATGTGGAACCCATGGATACAGAGAGAAGACTGTAATAGGCATTATCTCATTTAATTTTTACAAAAACACAGTGGGAAGGTGCTGTTAATGTCATGTAATGGCATAAAATTTAGGTTCATTATGGCTTTTTAGAATTACCCAGCTAGTAAGTAACAGATCTAGGATTCAAATTCACTTTTTAGAGAGTGTAACAAAGAATCTGACTCCGTTTTTGACGTTTGAATGCTGATAGATTTAAGCCCCACCACTCCTCCTTCCCTTTCTGCCCCACATGTGGGGAAACTGATCAGACTCTCTGAATCCTTCCTTTCTTTGTGCTGGTGGGAAGTTCAAACCACACAAGCCTCAGCCCATGCAGGAGAGCCCAACCCTTAATTGCAATAAGAGCCAAGCTCTTATTATTTTCCTGTTTTCTCAAGCCAGTTTTAGACCTTTTTGGAAGCCTGCCTTGTCTACCCAGAAAGCTCATTATGTTAGTAATCAATCCTTTCAAACACTCTTGGTGCATGTGTAACAGCTTCTGTCTCACTATTCAAACGACGTTTTGGGGGCATGTGGGCTGTATCCTGTTCTGTGCATTAACCCCAGTGATTGAAACTATGAGTAGGATGTCTTGAGGTGCAAATCACCATGGGTCTTTCTTCTCTTCCTATAGCAATTCTTCTGAGACATAGACTCTACCTCTTGAGGAGGGAAATGGGCACATTGATGTACATATTTGAGGAGAAGTGAATCAGGACATAAAGTCAGAAGAAGGAAAGAGGAAAATGGTGATTTGGTGAGCTGTAGCAGGTTAGTGAAGCTTGTACACTTGCAGGGGAAGAGGCCAAAGCAGCATTAGCTCAGGAGAAATGGGAAGACTGTAGGGTAGCGCTTTAGGTCTCCCGCACATTTGTGGTGACTCCAATCTGCACAAATGTCTGCATATAATTTTAGAATATTCATAGACCCACCTGAAATCCATCTAAAGGATTAAGAATCCAGAGTTAAAAGCTCCTATGACTGAGAGGTCTCAACGAAGATGAACAGGCTTAATTGGAGGAAGATGGTGGGGAAAATAGGTGATTGTAATTAAGGAATGGGGCTACAGATTTTCTGGACAGAGCAACCATCTCCTGGAGATGGTTCCCAGAGTACATTTAGATAAAGAGAAGAGAATGGCAAGGAGGGAAGGAACCCAAGTGTTCAGGACCTGAGGTGTTTGTTAGTTGCCTCAGCTACACACATGTAGAAGGTACCCAAGGCCATGGTAAGAATTAGAATGAAAAAAAAAAAAGACCTAAATCTTCCATGATGGCTAGGAGGTGATGAAGGAACAAGGGTGGGCATCAGTAAGTGTTGCTAGCCTCAAAAGATGAAGAAAAAAGGGACTTTGCATGAGGGGAAAGCTGCTGTCTGACCATGAAGCACTAAAAGAATGTTAATCCTGGAGCATCTTTTTCCAGTTTCATTAAAGGAAGGTGCATTGAGTTTTTAGGGCTGCTGTGGCAAAGCATCCCAAACTCAGGGGCTAAAACAAGGGAAATTTATTCTGTCCCAGTTCTAGAGATAGAAGTCTGGAATGGAGGTGTGAGCAACAGACCCATGCTCCCTCTGAAGGCTCTGGAAGCCTCCTTCCTTGCCTCTTCCTAACTCCTGGTGGTTGTCAGCAATATTTAGCATTCCTTGGATTTCAGCAACATAACTCCAATCTCTGTCTCCATTCTCTTTCATGTATCTCCTCAATGTCTTCATATCTCTCTTCTTATAAGGATACCAGTCATTAGATTTAGGACCACCCAGATTCAGTAGGACATCTTCTTGATTACATCTTCATAGTCCCTATTTCCAAATAAAGTCATATTTACATATACTGGGCATTTGGGGCTTCACTATGTCTTTTTTGGGGGAAGCAATTTAACCAACAATACAAGGGAATAGAAGAGACATTGTGTAATGAGGATGGGAGAAGAGATGAGTTTGTTTATAATAGAGCGAGGGCTTCACAGAATAAACAGAAGGGATTAGACACAAGATCAGTAGAACTAGAAGGCAGGAAGTGGGGGAGGGAGAGTTCTAGCATTGGTGCCTCTGAAGCAAGGATCTCAAACTTGAAAGCCACAGGATAAAGTTGGCTAATATCAATGGTGAAGCAGCCTGGATAGGACTCGTAGTGAACGATGGGCCAACTTGTGCTCAGTCTAAAGAAGCAGCCACTGTTCAGTTCCAGCTGGTTGTTTTCAAAAAAGAATAGACCCAGTGCTGCCAAATTTTCCCATTAAAAAAAAAAGCAGTACATCCAGATCATGTGGCATCTCTTGGATTTTAAACGATGGCAGCTAATTTACAAATGGTAATGAACTGTATAGACTATGAATCCCTATGCAGGCTGAATTTATATCATGGGTGGTGGTCAAAGATCATGTGGCTGGGGAGGGAACAGCAGGGTACAGGGGACAGGTAGGCAGGACAAAAATGTAATGCACAACTGAGGGTTCCCTTTGGCATGCTGCTACTGCCCCTGGTACGTGTAAAACTGTTAGGCTGTAGAGGCCAAGCCCTGAGCAGCAAGGGCCACCTCATGGCTTCTGATGAGCAGGTTGTTGGACACAGATTGTCTTCCCTCTGTTGGAGGCAATCATGGCCCTGCCTTGAAAGAGTTTGCTGTCCATTTGGGTGGAAAAGACTGTTATGCCTGTGTTTTAGTCAACTTTTCCATCGCTGTGATGAAAATACCCAACATCAACAACGTAGATGAAAAGAGATTTACTGGGGCTCCTGGTCTCAGAGGCCTCAGTCCTTAGTCAGCTCACTCCAAGAAGACATCATGACTGCAAGGCACGGTGGAGGGATGCTGCTCTCACATCTTGGCAGCCAGAAGCAGAGAAAGAGCAGAGGCAGGAAGTGAGCAGGGGCACATAAAGTTCCCAAGCCACACCCCTCTTCCCCACCTGCCTAGGTTACCACCCACTACACCCATTCAAATGATCAGTCCTTCAGTGGGTTTACCCACTGATGAGATTAGAGCCCGAATCATTTCACCTCTGAACATTTCTACATTGCCAATACATGAGCTCTTCCAAGAGACAGTCTATATTTAAACCATAACAGCAGGGGAGAGGGGTGGGGAGGGGAAAAGGAAGAACTGATGAAAGGAACAATTCAAATTGTGCTACGCCCACGTATGAAGGTATCACTGCCAATCTCACTCTTATGTATGGGCAGGGGTGAGTAGCAGGGTAGGACCCGAAGGGAAACACGAAGACCTGTGTGCATGCTTGTTTGTATGACTTTGAACATCACTATGTGGTATAATTACAATGCACCAATAAAAGTGTGCACACACCACACACACACACTCACACACACACACACACACATGCAGATGCATGCACACAGTAAGACAGAAGGGGAAATATCATGGAGACAAAGAGGGAAGAGTGAAGAGTTTGCTTCTACTACAGTGAGGTCATGGGAAGGTCTCTAGAACATGTGTCCTCTCACCTTCTGCTTCCTCCAGATTCATTCCCCTGGCTTTGCATCCCAGTACAAGGACCTCTATAGACTGAATCAACAAAGCTTCCTTTGGCATCTGGTTTGGTCCAGCAATGGGAGGCACTAGCAAGAGATAAGAGGGCAGAGGAAGCATGTGCTGCCAAAGAGCCCTCCTTGCTGGGCTTGCTAGGCTGTGGGTTGGCAAGTAGCTTAACTGGGGGTCACAGCTATTGGTGCAGGACAAGCTCTTCTTCAGCTTCAGGTCTCATTGGGTTTCTGTAAACACTTGTTCTCCTGTCCCTGTCAGGCCTAGGGGTAGTGGCAGTTCCCTCCTATTGTCACCTCCTGGTGCTCCACCTGCCTGGTTCATCTTAATTCTGCCCTCTGCCTTGTCGATAGTTTCTTTATCAACTCCTCATTTAATTTGTTCGAGTGTTCCATCTGTTTCCTGCTGGGGCCCTGAATAAATACACACATATGTTTATATACACACAAACATATGTATTTACCTATTGTATATAAATAAGCCTATATACCTATATCTATAGCTATATGTCATGTTCTTCGATCTTAAAATGTCTCTTATTAGGCTGGATGCTTAGCACTATAACAATACCCAGTATCTCTAAGGAGCTCCCAACCAGAAAGTTTCCTGATTCATTTTGCTGTCACCCAAAGAATGAGAGGAGACTCCTAGAATTCTGCTCCCTTGGAAAGGGAGCCTTTGCTCTCACATTCCCAGCAGTGCACTTCCACAGGGAAGCTTGGCACAGTCCACTCAAGCTCAAGCACTTGGAATGCAAGAATGAATCCCAGGAAGATGCCAGGATAAAAGAACACAAAAGTACAAAGTGTAATCAGGACAAGATTGGCACAAGTGATAGTAACAATCTAATCTATCTTCCTTCCTTCCTTCCTTCCTTCCTTCCTTCCTTCCTTCCTTCCTTCCTTCCTTCCTTCCTTCCTTCCCTCCCTCCCTCCGTCCCTCCCTCCCTCCTTCCTTGGGATTAAACCCAGGGGCATTCTCTCTCCGAGATACACCCCCAGCTCTTTTCATTTTTTATTTTGAAATAGAGTCTTGCTCAGTTGCTGAGGGTTTCACTAAGTTGCTAAGGCTAGCTTCAAATGTGTGACCCTCCTGTCTCAGCATTCCACTGTGATTAGCTCAAATCTTTAACTCTGGCAGCAGTTTTATATCTGACTCACCTTTATTATGCTCAGCAGATGAAAAGAGTTCACCAGAGCTCTTTTCTTCACTGATTCCGCAAAGTATCATAGCCTTTCTCCTAAGTTTATCACTGTGATCTCTACAGCCCTTTGAGCACTCAGATCCCTGCTTCCATGAATTCCTTCCTAGTCACAGACTTCTTGAATTAGTAGCTATCACCTTGGTGCCCATGCAGCTTTATGAACTTTCTTGCTTCTCCCTGTGTGTCCCCTTCTCTAGCTCTCTCCTCTCTCCCCTCCTCCTCCTCCTCCCCCTCCTCTCCT
>PVLC010014545.1:0-39319 GCA_004027655.1 Graphiurus murinus | reverse complement strand
CAGCCAGAGATTGGCCCCATGTACATATGTTTTAGAGCCAGCCAGAGATTTTGGCAGAATTAATTAATATGTAGAATTTGTAGCTTACCCTTTTAGCTTTCTTTCCATGGGATTTTCTTTTTTACTTTCCAGTAGCTGAAGTTGCTCTAAACTCTGTCTTCTAGTTATTCAAATCTCTGGAGTTTTTTATTTGGGTTTCTTACACCCTGTGCAGCATAGACCATGCCCTGCCCTCAGGTTAAGGTCACATAAATAGGAGACAAACTAGGAGCCACTCACTTCTTCAAATGTCAACTCTCCTCCAGAATCTGCCTGGTTTTGCCACTGTCAAGGGCTTTCAGATTGGTGTGTGTGTGTGTGTGTGTGTGTGTGTGTGTGTGTGTGTGTGTTGCTTTTGATTTTGATTCATAGTGTATGCTGCTGTGCAACACAGAGTCAGTCCACTAGGAGTATATATGGCCGGGGAAGCTGAACTTGGTCGTCAGTGGTTTCAGTTTTAAAAAACATGCAAAACTCTTTTGAAGTCTCTAGGAGAAAAAGTTCAATGTATTGTCTTAAATGTTAAGAAACATGAAATATGTAACTGGGTGTGGTGGAGTACCACTCATGTAATCTTAGTACTTTTTTTTTTTTTTTTTTTTCTTGCGGTACTGGGGATTGAACTCAGGGGCATTCTACCTCCGAGCTATACCCCCAGCCTTATTTTTTTTTACTTTATTTTGAAACCGGGTCTCACTAAGTTGCGGAGTGCCTCACTAGGTAGCTGAGGCTGGCCGCAAACCTGAATCCTCCGGTCTCAGCCTCCTGAATGCTGGGATTACAAGCTTGCGCCACCACGCCCAGCTTAATCCTAGTACTTTGGGAGGCTGAGACAGAAGGATCACAGGTTTGAGGCTAGCCTCAGCAAAATAGTGAGATCCTGTTTCAAAATAAAAAAATAAAAAAGGCTGAGGGTGTAACTCAGAGGTAGAATACTCCTAGGCTCAATTTCCACTATGAGAGAGAGAGAGAGAGAGAGAGAGAGAGAGAGAGAAAGAGAAAGAGAGAGAGAGGGCGGGGGGGGGGGGGAATATATTAAGAAAAGTTTTATTTTCTATTGAAATATATACTAGTTTGCTTTCATAAGTTTTAGGAGTTATGCAACCCCCTTGCAATATTTTATTTTACCAGAATATTCTAAACTTGAAAGAATGTAATTATCTGCAGTTTGGCAAGTGTTGGCATGTACAGACATCCAGCCCATAGAGACATTGAGCCTTTAGTGACGAAATAAAATCAAGTGATCCAAGTAAACTCCCCAATTTTATAAATAAGAAATTGAAGACAAATAATTATGTGATTGAAACATTAGCACACATCAAAATTAGTCAGTGGTCTGATGCTATTTTGAACATATCCTTGAGATTTTAGTTTGTAATATATAGCTAATCCTATCTTTCTATTGAGTATAGTTAGGACCATATAATTTCATACACTACTAAGAATTACAGGGAATTCCTGAGTAATAAAGAATAATAAAGATTTGTATACATAGGATAATACTGGTATATATTGAAGTCCACTAAATTCTTCATTTCTGAGTACAAAAGCATATCCTAGAGTGTTTGGTATAAAGTAAATATTAAATACTCATTTTTCATTTTCTTTCTACTTCTTATCCTTCTTATTATTAATTACCCATACTCTCAGCATTCAGGGTGACCAAGAGAAATTGGCACTATTATATTGTTTTGGAATATTTTATTTTATTCATTTTCTTTTTAAATTACTTTGATTGGTGAATTAGAGTCTCATATAATATAGTTAATATGATAGTGGCACACATGCACATAACACTTGGTGAGCTTTCCCCTGGCTCCCTCCCCACTCCCCCTCTTTCCCTTACAAGATATTTAGATTGGCATTGGTATTCTCACATATGTACAGAATGTCAATGGAAGTGATTCCTTCATTAATTCTCCCTCTCCCTCCAGACCACTACCCTTGCTAAAGTCAATGGCTTTTAGCTTTTCATGCATATGTTTTACCCCTGTTTACTCATTTTATAATGAGGATTATAATAGTAATCCAGGAGAAGTGAAACTTTATCTGTAAAGTAACAGATAATAAATATTTTAGACTTGTGAGCAATATTTTGTTGTATATTATTTTGTGAGTGTGTGCTTGTGTCTGTGTGTATGTGTGTGTGATTAAAGGCTTCTTAAAAAATGTAAAAAAAAAAACCCACATTTTGAGGTAGAAGGTCTGACAAAAACATGTAGTGAGCTGCAGATTTCCAACTTCTGTGTATTAGCCATTCCTATTATATAATGTTATTAAAAAGAGATGAGATAGTTCATGTAAAAATACATTATAAGTCATGCTATGGATATGTAAGATATTATTACTAATGGATATAATTACTTATTGTCATTTGGAGGGCAACAGAAAGACCTGCAGGAATTGAACATAGCTAAGATAATTTTAGATGGGGAAATGATATAGGAAAATTCGGAGTATTGCCAGATTAATATGGTGAGAGATACTATTTTCTAAATAGCACAGTGAGATCCCAGCATTTATTCTATGAACAAAGTAAGGTAGACAATACAACAATACATAATTTCACAATATTTTTTTTTGGAACCAATCTTTAACAAAAAGAATCTAGTTGCTTCAAGATTAGGAAAAAACACTAAAATCAACCATCTTAACTATTTCTTGCTAGTTTTATGCCAAAATTTGACCTTCTCATAATTTGATTTTAACTTACAATTTTTCAGCAATTGAAATTTATTTTTAACTTGTAATTCATAGTCTTTATCTTTTATTTAATAGTCTTTCAGCCGGGCATGGTGGCGCATGCTTGTAATCCCAGCATTCGGGAGGCTGAGACCGGAGGATCCGGGTTCGCGGCCAGCCTCAGCTAACTAGTGAGGCACTCCACAACTTAATGAGACTCGGTTTCAAAATAAAGAATAAAAAATAGGGCTGGGGGTATAGCTCAGAGGTAGAATGCCTCTGAGTTCAATCCCCAGTACCACAAAAAAAAAAAAAATAGTCTTTCAAATAGTCTTTTTAGATTTAAAATTGAATGATCATATATTGTGAGTCTTTACTGCTGACTTTTAATAGATATAAAAAATGAAAATTACCAATTTTAATATTGTATATGGGGAGAGAGTAGGGTGAGGCCCAGAGAGAAACATACGATGCTGTGTACATGTATGTTTCTATCACTCTGAGCCTCATTATGATAACTAATGCATGAATAAGAATAAAATAAAAATGATGTCTAAATTAAAACATTTTTAACTATGATATTTTTCTAGGAGAAATAAAGAAATCAGTTTTCTCAAAAAATCAAGTCCTATTTAATTGAAGTTTGCTGACATGGCATACCAGTGGTAACATTTAAAATTATTCAAATTTTATTTATTTTTTTCCTGTGAATGTATGGCATTGTTCTTTTTTTAATTTAATTTTTATTTACTTATTTTTATTGGTGCATTGTAATCATACATCTTTGTTAGGTACAAGCTGGTAAAGGCATACATACACACATTTGTCATTTAACCCTTCCCCAATTCCTGCCCCACTCCCTGGCCTTCCCTCCTTCTCAGATTCAGTTTAGTGATTGATTTTGATAACTTAGCACATTCTCTGGAGCAAGGAACTGAGAGGTCTTGCACATTCCTGGCTGGTTCCAACAGTTGGAGACCAGCAGGTCATGTCTCCATATGTCAGGGGAAGTTCATGCACAAGCACCATTTTGAGAGATACCAGCCAGATCCTTAGGTGTGGGGAAGCCTGTGATGGAGAGCACTGTGGAGCTGCAGTTTCACAATATCTCTTAGTCATGTCTAAAATTGGAAGCAAATAATTAAATAACAAATACAATGCATCATAGTTATAGCTGGATCATCACGTTAAACACATCAACTAATTCTCTAACTTAACTCTTTGAAGAAAAGAGGGATGCCCTGAGTCAGCTGATGAGGCACAGGCGTGGGCAAAATAAGACTGTTATGTGAAGTTCAGGGAGAGGGGAAAAGCCCCAGAATTCCCAGCCTCAACCCACAGTCAGAGCAGTATCAATAGAATCTGTCAATGGAATAATAACATACGAACAAAGGCACAATCTTAGAAATGTGTTTGTGAGTCACACAGCCTATTAACATTTCTCATAGGGATTGCTGATTCCTGTGACTAATATCGGGACTTTAAAATGACATTGCAAATGAAAGAAACTACTTTCCAAAATATGAAATTAAAAAATCACTAAACTCAGTCAATACATTTTCTTGCTTGCCTTTTAAGACAAGGCATTAAAAATTACTTTTAGCAAATCAGAAGGGAGGGAGAGAGAGAGAGAGGGAGGGAAGGAGGGAGAGAGAGACAGAGAGAGAGAAAGAAGGAGGAGGAGGAGGAGGAGAAGAAGGAAGAGGAGGAAGAAGAGAAGGAGAAGAAGAGAAGAGATGTAGAAGGAAGAAGGAAGGAAGGAGGAGGAGGAGGAGGAGAAGGGAAGGGAAGGGAAGGGAGAGAGGTAAGAGAGGGGGGAGAGAGAGAGAGAGAGAGAGAGAGAGAAGGAACTCTTGAGTCATTAAATTCCTTCTCTGTCACTCATGACTATATGACATATATCACATGTCCTATAAACTCTATCTCTAATGGTGACTACCATTTAATAAATGTTTATTGAGTACCACCCATGCTTCAGGCACATTTCTATGAACTGGGGACAGGATAGAAAAGAGAAAAAGCTGTTGTTCTCATAGAATGTAAAATCTCAGAGGGATTGACAACTAACAAAGAAATGCATACACACTGGAATCAGTCGGAGTACTATAAAGGAGAAAATGAAGTAAGAGGGAGAGAGGTGACTGGGGATGCGGTGTTGGTGGGGGCTCTGGCATTCTACCTAGGTTAGTTAAGGAAGGCCTCTCTGACGGAGGGATTCTCTAAACAAAGACTTGAAGAAAGTTGTTGTTGTTGTTAAGGGTGAAGGTGGCAGGAGGTTGTCAGTGCATAGGACAAGAAGCAAGAGTGTGCCAGACAGAGGAAACAGAAATGGAGCCCCTGAGGTGAGAGTGTGATTAGGACATTCAGGGAAGAACCAGGGGCCACTGAGGTCCATGGAATGACTGAGGAGGAGAGAGAAAGCGTGTGGCACTTGAAGGGTTTGATAACTGTATTTCATCATTGGCACAGGCAGTCACTGGTGCCCCTTCCCATGTCCAGCTTCCACCAGGTTTTATGTTCAACATAAAACATAACAGTACATTGGTACCTCATGTGTTGCCTCCTGACTACAATATCTAGTTTTCTTAAACCAAGAATGGATCACCATTCTCCTATTAAAAATATCCCAGCTGCAGCCAGGCATGGTGGCATACACCTGTAATCCCAGTACCTGGGAGGCTGAGACAGGAAGACCTCAGATTTAAGACCAGCTTCAGTAATTTAGCAAAACCCTATTTCAAAATAAAATAAAATAAAAAGGACTATGCACATAGCTCAGAGGTAGAATGTCCTTGGGTTCAATTCCCATTACCAAAAAACAAACAAATAAACAATCAAACAAACAAGTAAAATCCCAGAGGGATTAAGTGACTCACCTGTAATCTCAGTATTTTCGAGGCTGAGGCAAGAGGACTGTAATTGGAAGTTCAAGGCCAGCCTTGGCAACTTAGTGAGAACCTGTTTCAAAATAAAGAGTTAAGTTGGGCTGGGGATGTATCTAAGAGGTATAATGCCCTTGGGTTCATTCAGTCCCTAGTACCACCCAAAAAAGAAAATAAAAAACACTATCTAAAATAATATAAGCCCAAAACTACCTGGTCACATCATTTTCAAGGCAACCAAATCTATGTATTCAGAAGAAAACAGACAATGCAAACAAATTATGTACTTAGGAGAACTTACTAAGGAGGCCACTTAGAAAGGTTAAACAGAGTTTAGGTCCTGACAGTATCTAGTATTAGACTTAGAAAATATGGGGAACAGTTAATCCTGACATGGGTTGAGTGGTGTCACCCCCAAAGATATAGAAAGTCCTAACTCCACACACTTCAGAATGTGGTCATATTTGGAATGTGGACTGTTACAGATGGAATCTTTTAAATGAAAGATTCTGGAGAAAGATGGGCTCTTAACACAATATGACTGGTGTCCTTATAAGAACAGGAGAAGAGATGCAGAGATAGTCAGAGAGAAGCTGCCATGAGATAACAAAGGCAGAAATTACAGTGCAAGTGCCAAGACTTGTTAGCAAACACCAAAGGCCAGGAGAGGCAAGGACAGGTTTTTCCCTGTGGGTTTCAGAGGGAACATGGACTAGCCATCTTCATCACAGACTTATAGCCTCCAGAACTATGAGACAAGTTCATATTGTTTGAAGCCATCCAGTTTATGATAACACTTATTGCTCATTACGATTACAACAGTCCTAAGAAATTACACACCTCCCTTCAGTCCAAAGGGAGAAAATTCCAGAACCCAGAGATGGTAGCACCCAGGACTTTCAATAGAGATCGGAGATAGCATACAGGGGCCTACAGATTAATAGCTAGACAAATAAACACCCCCAAATCTCTGATCACCTACCAGAGATATCCCTTGGTTGAAGTGAATTGGACAGAGGGTCAATGAAGCTCCTGATATGCTGCTCTATGGATCAGCCTCCAGGAGTACAGATGGTAGACAAGAGAAGAAATGACACCTAGAAGGGCAAATGGAGCTGTCCTGCACAGTCGCCAAACAATTTTGCATCAGTGTATCTTTCCCACCTCACTTTTGGTCCTTTCTTCACAAGAAACATACATATGACCTTTGACTATTAGCTGTTACTCATGGCACCCATGTTCTGTCATCATGAGTTTGCTTACAAATACTGCTAAATACTGTCCTTGCCACCTTTTTCATCTGTATAAATTGGAAGCATCTTCCAGACACTTCGTGAAGCTTTCTATGATCCTCCTAAGCAGAAGTCTCTCTGCACTGCCTCTCACGTTGTGTTGACTTGATGCTTCAATCACACCCACAAAATCTGATATTATAGTTGTGAGTCTGTCTTCTCTATTTAATTGTAAGATCCCACAGGGCATGGAATGAGGTGTAGTCACCAATTATATGCCCTTTGTGTATCAAAACAATGTAAACAAAGTATGGATTAATATATACTAGTAGCTGGGCATGATGGTACATGCCTATAATCCTAGTACTTGGGAGGCTGAGACAGGAGGATCACAGGTTCAAAGCCAGCCTCAGTAACTTAGTGAGTGCCCCCCTCAACTTAATGAGACCCTGTTTCAAAAATATAAAATAAAATAGGGCTGGGGTTATAGCTCAGAGGCAGAATTCCCTGGGTTCAATCCTCAGTACCAAAAAACAAAAACAAAACCCAAAACAAAACAAAAACCTGGTTTAATTGAAAATAATCATTTTTGTACTAAAAGGAACCCTAGATTTGATGTGCTCATTTTCTTCCCATTTTATAAAAGTAAAAACTGAGGCCCAGAAAAATTCAGGCAAGTGGACCCTGTGGCAAGACAAGATTAGGACACACACGCTCATTTCTTCAGTCTAGTATTTTCCCATCCATGCAGTCATCATTCTCAAGAAACTCACAATAATAGTTCTGAAGTCACAAAATATAAGAAAAAATAAAAGAGATGAATTAGAAATATGTGGAAGAAAAGCTTTTTGAAGATACTTGCATGTTGAGATAAATTTCTAAAGTATTTGAGAAAACATTTTGAGCTTTATTGATTCCACAATGTTTGAGAAACAGCTTGTGGTATTTAGCATCCCCCAAAGGCATCTGGGCTCTCTCATGCCAACTTGGTAGCAGTGTGTTGAGAGATAAATAAAAGGAATTATTTGCCATAATTTAAAAAAACAAATACAACCAAGCGGCTTAAACTGTTGGCTTAAAGACTTTTGGAATCATTTAATCCTGTAGCTAGATTTTTGTCAGACAAAATGTCATAAGTAATTTCAAGTAGCCCATAAATCAAAATGGCCAGTTTCATATATATATATATATATATATATATATATGCCATATATAACATATATATGGCATATATATGACATATATAACATATATATATATATTCTAAGAAAATAAACTTCCTTTTGTGACAAAAACAAGATAATGCATTTTCTTTCTTTTTTAATTAAGCTGTCTTTAATAATTGTGTGCCATACTTTCTTGGTGATATCTCCCTTCTTGCTTGGGATAACAAGGCAAATGAAAACTTATAAAAAGTACTGGATTTGCATTTGCACAGTACTGTAATTAAGGAAGTTCCCCAAACCCCCACAGGCTCAATACTTCTCTAGGAGGACTCACAGTATTCAGCAAAGCAGCTTTCTCACAGTTAAAGTTTATTACAGTGAAACAGATGAGAGTCAACACTAGGAAGGCACCGAGGGCTGGCCAGGTCCAGAAGAGACAAATGAAATGCCCTCACCAGTTATCTTCTGCCAGTGGAATTGTGCTGACAATGCTTATTTCTCTCAAGCAATGATGTGTGACAATACGCATGGAGTACTGCCAACCAGGAAGCTCACCCAAGCCTCAGGGTCCAGGTTTTTATTTGGGAGGCAATAGTGTAGTCATAACTGACCACCCATGAAGTTAACTTTAGTTTCTGGCCCCTCCAGAGGTTAAGCTGATACCACAAGACTCAAAGCCCCTAGCATAAATCACATTGTTAGCACAGGCTATGTGGCATGGCCCCAGGTAAACAAACATTCATCCAGCAGGGCATTCCAAGGGCTTAGAGGTTACCTCCCAGGAGCTTGGGGCAAGGGACAGACATTTCTTCTGTCAAGGTTAATGCTTTACTATACCAGTGTGTCACGTGAATTTAGAATTTAAATTTCTAGGGATTAGGGCCCCTATTTTGTTTTTTTTCTACCCTATGCCTGAGGTTTCAAAACACAAACCAACCAAACTCTCTTGGTTTATGGTGCCCTTGTGTCTGTGATTTTTCATGGAGCCCTTTAAACCAAAAGAAATTTTATATATTCTATGGTGACCCTGTGGATGTGCTACAGATTTTTTGTTTTGTTTTGTTTTGTTTTTTGCAATACTGGGGATGGAACTCAGGGGCATTCTACCTCTGAGCTACACCCCCAGCCCTATTTTTTTTTTATTCTTTATTTTTTGAAACCGGGTCTCACTAAGTTGCAGAGTGCCTCACTAGGTAGCTGAGGCTGGCCTCGAACCGGGATCCTCCAGTCTCAGCCTCCCAAATGCTAGGATTACAAGTGTGCGCCACCACACCCGGCTGCTATAATTCTTTAGGGTACTTTGGCACACAATGTGGAACCTGAAGTTCCATACAATGCTTAAGTCACTGTAGAATAGCATTTTTCATTAAAAATATTTGTTGGGATCTAAATATATGCAGAATGCTAGGTACTGGGCTTCCATATATATATATATATCATCTTCTCTGGATAGTTTGAAGTGTTTTATAGATCTCATAGAGTTAAAGAAAAATTTGGGAAGAGGATTATTTTCTTTATTGAACAAATTAATAAATTCAACTTTCCAGAGCTTGACATACAATCTAATAGGCA
This sequence comes from Graphiurus murinus, assembly GCA_004027655.1. Lineage (NCBI taxonomy): Eukaryota > Metazoa > Chordata > Mammalia > Rodentia > Gliridae > Graphiurus > Graphiurus murinus. The sequence goes on along the minus strand of PVLC010014545.1, from coordinate 29,746 downwards.
TTCAAGAAATGATCAAATTGCATTGTAACAAGAAAAGGAGGACTTGCTTACCTTAATTTGTCATGAAAGTGCAAGCAAATAACAACTAATTTCTCTGTTCATTGGGATGAAACTGAAACTGTCTCATTCTAAAAAAAAAAAACAAAACAAAAACCTTTTTCCATTGTGTCCATTAGAAGAACAAACATGGAGAATTGGCATGATGGATTTAAAAGTATTAACTATGACCGAGTTTAATGATTAGAATACTATTGTCATTAGAAGAGGTAAAGAAGAAATTTAAAAGAGATGAAGAAGGGACACAGAACTCTGATCTCAGAAATAGAGAACTGTAACATGCATGTTAAATTGTAAATGGCTAGAACGGGGATGACAGTTAATAGTTGATTTCTCATTTTTATTAGATAAAAAGTACCCATTGATTAAAAAGTCTGATATGTTTAAAAACTGTCTTAGAATGATTAAAAAAGTAGATTCTTTTCTATCTGTACTAATGGGATTACAAGTTAGTGTTAAATATATATGATATTACATGTCAAAAGCCTTCAAAATATGTCTACCTTCTTCTGTAGCAATTTAATTTTTAGGACTTTATCCTATGGCCTCCTAGGTATGTACAAAAAGGTTATGTTATATGCTAATATGATACAAATTAATAATATAAATATTATATATTTTGTTAAAATTATAAATGGTCTATTTGAGCACAGTGGAATTGGTTAAATAAATTATGACATAATGGTATATATAGTGTATACAAACATACTAATGATATAAAAGTATTCAAGATATATCACTAAGTAACAAAGGCAGAAAAGCAGAAGAAACAGTATTACAATTTCATATATATTTAATACACAGAGATGCAAGCACAAGGAGAAAACATACCAATGTTTAAAGTGGTTTAAGTGGTTATTTGGGGTAGTAGGTAGTAAGTAAAGTCCCTTCCTCTGTCCCTCCTTCCCCTCTTAGCCCCCTCTTCCTCCTTCTTCTTGGTTTCTTCTATTTTTCCAAGCATGTGTTACTTTAAAAATTTAAATAAATTACACTCTTCTGCCATATTAACTTTATTTTCATAAATTTTACTATTTGGATGCTTCTTAAGGGATTTAGATAGAAAGAGAAATTGGATTTGTGTGTTCTTCTCTTTTCTATTTGAGGATCCTTTTCTTTCACCATCCCAAGTCTCTTCCTCCACAGAGGAAGAGGCGAGAAAATGAGAAAGCAGGACCAACATCCTACTGAGTCTTTCAGAAGTAGACCTACAACACTGTTTCACTCATTTGTTTCTCTTCAGGAATGGAATTTTTAAATTAAGTCATTTCTGTCTCTTTTTACCTGTTTTGATAACCAAGGGACTGTTGACAGACAAAAAAGTTAGGCAAGCCGGGCGTGGTGGCGCACGCTTGTAATCCCAGCATTCGGGAGGCTGAGACCTGAGGATCCAGGTTCGCGGCCAGCCTCAGCTACCTAGTGAGGCACTCCGCAACTCAGTGAGACTCTGTTTCAAAATAAAGAATAAAAAGGGGCTGGGGGTGTAGCTCGGAGGTAGAATGCCCCTGAATTCAATCCCCAGTACCGCAAAAAAAAAAAAAAAAGTTAGGCATTTTTCATATGATTGTTTCATAGTATTTAAATATTACATATTTTTCCCCACACAATTGAAGAAGAAATTAATTTTAGCTTTAATGTGTAAAACTAAAATGGCTCATAGCTTCTCAGATATCACATAACATTTTTCTATTAAGTTTAATAAATCTAGACTGTGGTGTGTGTGTGTGTGTGTGTGTGTGTGTGTGTGTGTGTGTGTGTTTTACTGGGGATTGAATCTGGAGGCATTCTACCTCTGAGCTGCATTTTCAGCCCTTTTAAAATTTTTTGTTTTGAAATAGGGTCTTCCGAGGTTGCTTTAAAAATTTAAATAAATTACACTCTTCTGCCATATTAACTTTTTTTCATAAATTTTACTATTTTGAGGCTTCCAAATAGTAAAATTTATGAAAATTTTAGTAAAATTTATAGGGACCAACATGGTTCTGTTTTCACAAAGGCCAGATAACTCTTATAGGGAAGAAGTCATGGTAAGGCAAAGGGCTACTGTTTAAGTTGCTGAGGCTAGTTTTGAAACTGAAATCCTCTTATCTCAGCCTCCCAAGTACTGGGATAACAGGTGTGTGCCACCATACCTGGCTATGTTTTTTAATTGGCTAATTAATATCTGCAAAAAATTTTCAAGGGATCCCCAAAACAAGCTAGGTCTAAAGGCCGGGATAAGAAATGCTGTAATAGAAAAAATATCCAATAATGACCCAAAGCAACTGCCTATACCACTTCTAAAAATGACAGTTCTAGATTTGATATAGTCTTCCGATATCAGTTTTAAATTTAGAGAAGGTGAACAGTTTGTTGCAAATCAGGACATGTTAAGAGTTGTAACTGGCAGGGGCAGAACATTAGTGATGGTTATTAGGGTGGACTAACAACTGCATATAGGCTGCCATCAAGCAAATGGTCTGAGTTTTGAGAAAATTAAGCTCGTGGTAGGTAGATAAGTAGATTTTTTTTTTTTGCTACAATAGCTATATTTTCAATCAACCCTTTAAAAAATATGAATCCCAACAGCATAATCATCCTTGGTGCTTCATGCAATCAGGGGAAATTGATGTTTCAAACACCATTTTAACTTTGCCTTTTAACTCATTTCCATTCTGTTGGGGTCCTGCAGGCCCTGGACTAAAATGCCAGAGGTTCTGATTCCCAAATTCAGGCATGTCTGGGTCTATGTAGAGGGTGGAGATAGGGACCAACATGGTTCTGTTTTCACAAAGCCCAGATAACTCCTATAGGGAAGAAGTCATGGTAGGGCAGAGGGCTACTGTGTAAGCTGAAGGCATGGGCAGCCTTCAGAAGTCCTGGCAGTAACTTGTAGTTGGCTTACTGTCAAGGAAAGCCACTGCGAGTGATAGAGAACAAAAAGGGGGATATGGCAGGATCAAGTTCTCAGAATCCAAGTGACAAATGTGTGTGGGAGGGGCTCACAAAATTACAGGACTGAGCAGTTTGATTTTTATGACATATGTATATTCTTGCATCCATTATTGTTACCGTGTTCTTATTCTTAGCCTGTTGTCACTTGGAAAACAGATTATTTTTATATTTCTTTGGAAAAAATGGGGGAGTAGTCATGAGATGGCACACACAAAAGGCCCACACAAGTGGGCTTCTTGTCACTGCTTTTGAAACAATAAGCACTAGAGGTATCATTAAAAGAAACACAGTAGTCACCTGGAAATCATTTGGCAAAGATAGAAAAAAAAAAAAAAAATCCTTGAGTAGAGTGATCGAATCCATCCCTTTCAGGCACACCTGAACATCAGAACACATGATGAAAAAGTTCTTTGATGTTACATTGCTTTCTTAGTACTGCACAGCTAGTCACCTTTGTAGCAATTGCATTTGATTTGGAAAATATTTTAGAACAACCCAATCACAAGTTCGAGGTAGAAAAAAAATTGTGCCCACTTCACAGTTCCTTCCTATTACATGAATGTGTAAATTGAATTCCCTCTTAAGATTAAAAAAAAAAAAAAAAATAACGGTTGGTTTCCCAAAACTGTTTTCATTGGCTTTAGGGAAGTAAAATACACACCAGTGTCTGGGTGACTAATACTTCCTGTGAAATAAAGACAGATCAACACATAATTAAGTTCTGGCTCAAATATAATTGTTGTCTTGGAAACATTTTGGGGATGAACATGGAACACTCCATGATTTCCACTAATGATTCGGTTTATTAATTAGGCCAGGCCATCTTATTACCTTGTGATACTCATTTAAAGGCAGGGGGTGGGGTGGGCAGCCAGGCCTGGTACTTCAGAAGCTGCAACACCAGTACTTGGGAGGCTGAGATAGGAAGATCACAGGTTTGAAGCAGGCCTGGCTAAATAAAGAGAGTAGAACTCCCTGGGTTCAATCTCTCTCTCTCTCTCTCTCTCTCTCTCTCTCTCTCTCACACACACACACACACACACACACACACACACACTCACAAAAATTTTCTGAGCCCACACCAGGGAGAATAAACCAAAGACTCGTTATTCATCAGCCTTCGTAAGGATTCTAAAGTGCCTTTTGGATTATTTGTGGCTTTCAAAGATCTTTCCTGCCTCCCTAGATAGAATACAGAGTACATTTCGAACAATCCCTTGCATTCTGTCTTTGAGCTCAACATCCTAAGCAGCCAGCGTTTTCCAGTCCCAGCCCTCCCTCAGTACTCAGTAGTTTTGTAGGAAGTTCTACTTAACGCGGAGCTCACAGGGGAGCCCGCCTGCGCCCACGGGTTTTGGCGAGGCCGAGTGTGAACTCTGGGCGCATCTCGGCTCTTAGATCACACCCACTCGGGTGTGCGTGCGAGTGTGTGCGCGGGTGCCTGCCTGCGCGCGTGTGTACGTGTGGGGAGGTGTACGCCAAAGGGGTGGGGTGAGGGTGGCGAGGAGGGCGCTAGGTGAAGCACCAGGAGGGAGGTCGCCCGCTCCGGCCTCTCCCCCAGGGGCCGGCGGCTGGCTCTGGCTCGCGCTGCTCCGGGTGCGCGCCGCGGCGGCGCCACAGGCCCCGCGACCCTCGGCCACCGCTCCCGGCCGCGCGCCCCGCAGCCCGGACCCGCGATGGCGCGGGAGTGACGGCCGCCTCCCCGGGACTCTCCGCCCGCCCGCCCTGCATGTGGGGCGGGCGCGCCCGCGTCCGGAGCCAGCGGCCCTCGGCGCCCCCGAGGCGGTGCCCCGCCGCGCCGGAGGACGGGGAGCAGCAGCGGCGGCCCGGGCCGGGCTCCGCACGCCCCGCGGCCCGGGAGCACGGGCTCCCCGGAGTGCGCTCGGGGCGCCCCGGCCCCGGAGGAGGAGGGACCCGGAAGCAGAAGCCGCACCGCGAGCCGGGCCGAGCCGCTGCCCCCGCTGCCCGCCGGCGCCGGGTGGGGGTCCCGGCGGCTGGATGGGCAGCGGCGGCGCGGGCCGCGGGCGGCGATGGGCGAGGAGCAGAGCACCGTGAGCGGCGGCGGCGCGCCCCAGGACGCGCGGGCCCCGGCCCGGGTCGCCGCCGCGGGCCACCCCGAGCCCCCGAGGCCGCGGGGGGACAGCGCCGAGCCGAGCGGCGGCGGCTGCGGAAGCGACTCGGGCTGCGCGGACGCGAGCGCCCCGGAGCCCGCGAGGAGCCCGGCGCTGGGGCGGCCCGCGGGACTGGCTCTCGCCGGGCCCCTCAACCCCCAGACTTTGCAACTGAAGCTGGAACGGGAGCCGGAGGCGGCAGCGGACAGAGGAGAGGGAGAGGATGAACAGCAGGAGGCGCCCCCCGGGGAGCCAGCTGAGCCCCGGCCCTGCGCCCCGGCCCCCGACGGACTGGTCCTGGACGTGCTGGGGCCGCGGCGCCCGCCCCCCGCCAAGAGACAAGTCTTCTGCTCCGTGTACTGCGTGGAGAGCGACCTGCCCGCGGGCCCCACCGCGGAGCCGCCCTCGCCGCCGAAGTCGCCACCTCCGCCTCCACCGGTGCCGAATCCCTCCAGCCCCTCGTGGTCCTCCTTCCCCAGCCCCCGACTGTCCCTCCCAGCGGACCCCCTCACTCCCGACGGCGGCAGCATGGAACTGGAGTTCTACCTGGCGCCAGAGCCCTTCTCCGTGCCGGGCCTGTTAGGAGCTCCACCCTACTCTGGCCTGGGCGGGGTAGGGGATCCCTATGCGCCCCTCATGGTGCTCATGTGCCGGGTGTGCCTGGAAGACAAGCCCATCAAGCCCCTGCCCTGCTGCAAGAAGGCCGTGTGCGAGGAGTGCCTCAAAATCTACCTGAGCGCCCAGGTAACCTCACCCCCTCCAGCGAGGTGGTCCCCCTCTCCGGCTGGCTCCCTGCTCACTCACGGGAAGGGGCAGCAGGACACACTGAGAACCTCTTTCCATTTTTCGCTTCCCGGGTTGTTAAGTGTGCTTTGTTCTTTGACTGGAATTTAACTCTGCGCAGAGCTGCGGGTTTGGGTTGGCAGCTGTAGTAGGAACAAGGTATACAATGAACTGCTCTCTGCTTATTTCTTTTACCAGATTGCAAGCAAGAGCTTGCTCAGAGGAGGAGGGCGGTGAGACTGCCTCATTGGCCTGGTATCCCAGAAACTTGACATATTGTGGGCACAAAATAAAGATCTATGGGTCTGGTGAAGAGTGGAATGAGCATTTCAGGTCCAAGATACCTGAATTTTAAATTTCGCTGCTTTTATAGTATTCCAGAAAAGTGCAAATTGAGAAAAGAATTGTTCCCTTGGCTCTTGCCCATTTTCAGTTTTTCCACGGTAAAGTTTTTTCTCCTCTTAAGCTTTAAGACAGCGCAGTACTTTATTTCTTTAAGGGAGAAACAAAACAGAAAGAGCAAAACAAAGCAAAGGGAAGCTCAGAGGTTTAACCAAACATGCCCCGGTGGAACTTTCCTCCTCACCCTCTCAGTTTCAGAGCATGTTGTTTCTTTTCTTGGAAAGCTTTAGAAACAGAACAGCTTTCCTTTGCAGACCTGAACGCGTTCTTCCAGCCGTTTTCCATCTGTGATGTGGAAGCCAGTGTTTTGCACAACTCCCTAATGCCCTTTGATCCCGTGTCTGATTGTCCCAGGCCTATTCATCTTTCAAAACCCTGTCTGTTCAGGTGCCAGCTCTTCTGTGAAGCCTTACCTCATTCTTCAGGCCACTGCTTATATTCTTTCAAAATACTTCTCCATATCTTACATGCACTGAAGTTGTTTCTTGTGAGTCTGTTTGTCTTGCTGGAGGTTTCTGGACAATGTCTTGTAGTTCTGAATCTGAGAGTTTTGTGTTGAGTCCTTTTCACATAATTGTGCTTAACATTAGCTAAAGTGAACAGTGCTACGTTTTGTGGCTAATCCATGCTTGAATTTACACTGGAAGTGTGTATTATGCCCAACGGAAAATGCAGAGGGAAACTTGGACAAAATGAAATGTTATACAAACAGTAACTTGGCCCAAATTGCTGAGATTATCCAAATGCCTATGAGAGCCCATGATGTCTCTTTCAAGCTTTATTCACAAGCGGATACTTAAAACAGGAGGAATGTCTGCTGCTTGTTGTGGTGGTTTCTATGACATCACCATCAAACAGATAGTGCTCCCATCCATGTGGAGAGCCCTGTGGTGGAATTCAGACATTCCCAAAACACAACCTTGCTCCAAAGAAGTCACTGTGATAGCAGATATACACAGGAGAATAATGGAAAGTAGCACATCATGAGATGTAAACAGTAACAATACCATGTAGCACTTAACTGCTACCTGCTGGTTACAGATACCAGTGGGTTTAGGTTCAAGGGAAGTGGTCATTGAGGGCTGGAAACTCTGCCTAGAAGTTTGATTTCCTTGAGGTGGCCCTTTCCCCCAGTGCAGTTCTTCCTTCCCCTCCCTCCTTCCCTCCCTCCTTCTCATCTTCCCTCCCTCCCTCCCTCCCTCCCTTTCTTTCTTTCTCTCTCTCCTTCTCTCTCTCTCTCTCACTCACTCACTCTCTCCCACCATGAGTTAGTTTTAGGAAGTTAGTATTTTGATCTGTAATAGTGAAATGAGGGGAGTATGAAAAGGTTAGTCCAGTGGTCATTGTGATATACCCATAAAAACTCTTTTGAAGTGGCATAGTATCTAAGCTTGTCTACAGCTTTTATAACACATTCCTTGCTTTCTCTCAAAGCATTTAACCGAACTTATAAAAAAAAAAAAACCTGTAAATTATTTAAGATAACCAATAATAACAAAATGAGTTCTGAATGCCAGGCATGCTTCCATCTCAGGGCTTTTGCACTTGCTGGTGATCCCTGTGCCAAGAATATCTCCCACTCTGTCTCCTTGGCTTGTTCTTTCCACCCTTCCCCCTTTCAGCTCCTGTGGCCTTCATTGGCCATTTTTCTTAAAGTGAAGCCTCACCCCACAGCCACTCTCTCTTCCTGCTTTGTATTTTCTCTATAGCACTAATATATCCTGTCATATACTTAAGTAGTTAAGTTCCACGAAGAAAGGAGTTTTCATATGATTTGTTCACTATATCTTTGGCATCCATGGTGTCATCTGGCATATAACAGATCTGCAACTAACAGTTATTAAATCTGTGAAGAACCTGAGATTGCTTCTAGAAACTAAGGCTGGGAAGTGGTCTTCTGCTTGGGCACTAAATTCTGTTTGAGCTCCTTAATATTAAGGGGAAAGGGACTTAAAGAAGACAAAAATAATAGGTTTGTTAAATTCATTATTTGATGTAGGATTAAGAGAGTTTAGATAAACTTTCAACTTATAAACAATTTGCCTATTTTCAGTTGGATTAAAGTATAGGCTTATAGTTATATTTCTGATTTCACTCATAGTTCTAAGGTCTCTTCAGCTTGAAGGGTATGTGTTTCCTTGTCACTTGACCTCACTCTGTCTTAATATTCTCATCAACGAAATATAATTACAGATGATGATCTCTAGTAACCCACCAAAGCCAAAGCAAAACAACATCTAACCGCATGGTTGCTTTGCTGCCTTATTGAACCAGATCAAAAGGGTATAGTGAGTGCTTTCTTTCTCATCTTGTACTTTTTTTTTTTTTTTTAAGTTTGAGAGAAGCAAGTGTATTAAGCTTTAACTTTCAGATTCTTCAGACCTTAAAAAAAATGTATACTTAAAGATCTATTAATGACTTTTTCAACATTCTTTTGAACTCATGCCACATATTTAGTATATTATTTAACATAGTTTAAGAAAATAAAGTAGTATCTCTATTAAGCCTTTTATGCAAACATTAAAAATGCATATTAAATGTGAGTTGGAGTATTGCCTGGTTAAATGAGCATTCTTTTAAAAGGAGAGAAAGGAGAGGCTGAGCTTGTTGAAAGAAGATAGGAGTGCAGATTTTTTGTTTAGTAAGTCTATTCCATCAGCGTAAGTCTATTCCATCAGCGACAGGGACTGACAGTATGGCAAAGAATGATGAGTAGATGTCCTCAGTATTTCCATATAGACCTACAGATTAGGTGGCGATCTAAATACCTCCAATGCTGCTCTGTTTTTCAAAGCATAATTCTCTAGTTATCATAGTGAGTGGGGTTAGGGGACCCCTTCTTAGTATAATAGGTATTAGTCAGTTTCTGACTGCCATATTGAAGGGTTGAACTGGTAGATTATGATTCATTGTTGGCTTGTTAGGTGTTTATTTAGAAGCTATAGTGTACCAAGACAGAGATGGTGGAAATTATTTAGTGCCTATTGCTTAGGTACAAAACATCCTTTGCACGCACATTTCAGAACTGCTTCTTTCCAGTGACCTATATATGAGTGTGGCTGACGCACAAAGTCCCAGGAATGTCTGCCATCTCCTGCAGGTTGCCCAGCTCCTAAGTGTTGACCTTCTCAGCTGGTTTGGCCTTTACCACATTCTCCTAGGAAGAAAGATTATTTGTACCTTCTTTGTTTCACAGAATACTATGTTTATTTTAGAAATCCCCTACAGATCTCTTTCCTTATGATTTTGATGTAGACAGTAAAATGTGTTATAAATATGATATATTAATAAGTAGAGCTTTGAATAAAAAAAACAAGAGAGCACTGAGCATGCTAAAGGTAGCAGCTGTTGTGGCTTTCACCACTCTGCTTTAAAGTGTTAGAGATTGGCAGATGCATATGACTTGGAATGTATACACCTGTTCAATGAGTATTAATAGACACAAGAAACACATTTCTTCTGCAGATTGTGAGCAAAACAGCTGCTAGATGGCAGTGTCCTAAAATACCTGCTACTGTAGTCACCCCAGAATCAGTGACCTAGGGGAAAAAGCTAAAATATTCTATCATTAAACTCTAAATCATCCAACTCATCATGAGTAAATGTGTACCATTATTTTTCTCCTTTAAACCTTAAAGCAACCTGAATATTTTTAGAAATCATCATGTTAACTATGATGTTTGAATGCCATTGTCTCCAGTCAAGTGAATTTATAGATCCTATCTTACCAGGTACGATTTTAGTAGCCATGAAAATGTGAAGAATAAGACAAATCTATTTTGAAATCACTCTACAAATTTTAAAAGTGAGAATTAGGCATATGTAATCTTGTACTTTTGTGTGCAGGATTTAGATGCACATGCATGTTGTGTGTGTATATTTGTGGGGGTGAGAGTGCATTAACATTGCTTTCATGTCTTTCTGACCCATGCCTTTATTTTCTTGTCTCTGAATTTCTTTTCTCTTTGATAATTTCTCTTACTTTTTGAAATCTGGTTTTATCTGGCATTTGATTTCTTCAGAGGAATCCCCTGTCAAATGTTGAGCTCCAGGGCCAAGAGGACCTGGCCCCCCTTATACATGAGAATTTCCCTCCCCTCCCAGCTATCTGTAAGTGAGGCTACATAGAGAAACCCTGAGATATGCTTCACTGCCTACAAGATCTCAGATAACATTACAAGTACTACCAGCCTAAGGTATCAACTGATACCTTTAGAGTGTGATTTTTTTTTTCTCCTACAGTAGAGCTCAGCTTTTATATTTGCATGCTCTTCCTTACTTCCAATATGAGAGACATTAAAAAGATCCTAAGGTCTTGAAGTCTCAGCTTTTCATTAAGAGTTTTTGATGGGCAATATAGACAGATAGCTCAGGATAGTTACTTATTAACTTTTTCACTTATTAGTGTACCATTTATGCACTTAACAAACTTTTATTGGTTATAAGTATGCCAAGAACCACAAGATACTGTATAAATATATTAAATGTCCTCAGGGAACCATCTCACAACGTGGTTGGCAATATTTTTGCCAGCTTTTTTCTGAAAAGAAAAAAAAAAAAGAAAGAAAGTGACCAGCCACTTCTAACACCTCTAAATCTCTTTCTCTCTTTTGCTGCCTCTCTGAGAGTTTTTTTTTTAAAACAAATTCTAGAACACCAGCTAACCTTTCATTAAGCATATAACAATTCCTCTTATTCTGTTTAATCCAAAATAATAAATCTATTACCTGTTTATATACATACACCTCAGAACTGTTTTTTATTTGTTAAAAGTAGAGTATTTGTAAGTATCTTGTTCTTTTCAAAATGTTTACTACTTTAACTTAAATGAGAATGTATTTTTGCTAAGTTAGTTTTAGATCGATCGTTCATGACAGTAGGAAAAATATTTAAAGTTCTAATCATTTTTATTTGCCTATTTGTTTGCTTTTTGGTGCTGAGAATTGATCCAGGCACTGGAGTTTGCTAAGAATGTACTGTCTCTTAGCTATACCCCAGCCCATAAAGTTACACTACATTAAAAAAAAAATGTTTATTTTGTTCAACTTCACTTTCTCAAAAGGGTTTTATATGATAAACTAAAATGAACCTTCTCATATTAATTTCTGTCTTAAAATGTCAGCATCTGTGGAAAACTAACTCCTAATATTCATCATTCCCTGCTGTTTATCAGTTCTATTTACTTCCTCTTCCTATTTACTCCATCACTTTTGGGATAATTATGCTTGAATTTGTATATATCCACAAGATAATATGAATAATCATTTGTTGAACATTTATATTCTAAGCTTACACATAATTTAATTCTAATTTATTTGTATGTTACATACTTATTATATAACAGGCACTGTTAAAGGCTCTGAAGATATAAAAATTAAGATAGGTAAAGCCCCTGGCTTCATAGGACGTATATGCTGGGCTGTGGAAGAGGCAGAAGATAAAATAAAGGTAAATTACTTAATATATTTGAGATAATGAGGGCTGTGGAGAAAGCAAAACGAGGGAAAGGTGATAAGGCAGACAGTGGGTGTGTTCTTGATTCTTCTGTGGTTTAGGGGTGTCATTATGCAGGGTTTGTCTGACAGGGTGATTTTTGAGTGGAGCCCTTCATAGTGGCACAGAGAGAGCACCCACTCATGTGGGTATCTAAGAGAATAAGGTGCAGAGATCGAGAGTCAGGAGATGCCAGCAGTGTTCAAGGAGGGCAAGGAGCACCCCAGGATTGAAGCATAAAGAATATGGTGAGGCATGGTAATAAGAGGATGACAGAGTTTGGCGAAGCTGGTTGGCAGGGATTGAAGTTTAGAGAGCATTGGCATTTCCTCTGAGTAAGATGGAAAATCATAAGGAAGTGCTGAACAGAAGAGTAGCCAGATGTGACTGGTCCTTTAAAAGGAATTACTTTGTTTCTTTGCAGAGAATACAAAAGGATTTCAGTGGAAGTAGAAAGATCACATAGAAGACCATGGCTGTATTTCACAGGAGAGATGGTATAGTTTAGACTAGGATGATAGAGGAGTATATGGTTTGATTGTGTGAATTTTGAGTATAATGTGAAGATAGAACTGACTGCATTTGCTGAAGATTAGATGTAGGATGAGAGAAAAAGAGTTAAGGATGACTCAGGTTTTGAGACCAAGCAATTAGAAAAATGAGGTTGCCATTTAATAAAACGGGGAATACATAGGACTATGTTTAGGGAATATGAGGAGTTAAATGCTGCTTTGAATTTTTTTTTCCTTTTGGTATTGGAGATTGAATTGAAGCCAGTGGCACTCTACTGCTGAGCTTTTTATTTTTATTTTATTTTATTTTGAAACAGAATCTTGCTAAATTACCACACACTGGCCTCAAACCTACAATCTTTCTCTCTCAGTCTCCCAAATACCGGGAGTACAAGTGTACATCACTGCACCTGGGCTCTAGCTAGTCTTTTTTTTTTTTTTTCTGGTACTGGGGATTGAACCCAGGAGCATTCCACCTCCAAGCTATACCCCTATCCCTATTTTATGTTTCTTACTTGGAAACAATATCTCACTAAGTTGCTGAGAACCCCACTAAATTGCTGAGGGCTGGTTTTGAACCTGGCATCTTCCTGTCTCAGACTTCTGAGTACTGGAATTACAGTACAGTATATCACCACATCCAGCCCTGGTTAGACATTCTTGAAGAGATGCGATAGGCAGTTAGTGTCTGGTGTTCAGATGACAGATCTGAGTGGAAGATATAAATTTGGACATTGCTGACATATAGATGACACTTGAAGCCATAAAACTGGGTGAGGTCACCTCATGAGCTATAGATATGGAAGGAGGATTGAAGATTGCATCTCAGCATATCAGAGTGTAAAGATATGGAGTCTGAGGCAAATAAAAGAACCAGCAAGGAATCTGAAAGGGAGAGGGCCAATTAGGTGAGAGGAGAACTAAGATATAAACACCCAGAAGTCAAACAAAGACAGTGTTGTAAATAGGGAGCAGGAATCTTCTGTGTCTTAATGCTTCTGAGGTTCAGCAAGATGAAGACTGGAATCAGCCATCAGATTTCTCAATGGGGAAGCTATTTATTACTCTGAGCAGGGCTGTTTGCATTGCTGGTCATAGGGTTGGTGTTCTGATTATAGCAGGTTCGAGGGAACAGAAACAACTCTGTTTTTGTACTTTATGTAGTAGAATGCTATGTAAGGAAACTTAAGAATAGAGAGATTCAACAACCTGCTCAAAGTCACAAAGCTAGGAAATGTCAGAAGTGTGATTTAAATTCCCATCCATTTGGCTCTAAAACCCAAGGCCTTTTTATATTCTTTAGATGTATTATGTTAAAATTCATTATAAGACAATAAATTTCCTTTCCTTTTAAGTTAATGTTTCAGTTTTACAAAATCACAAGTCTTCCAATCCAAGAAAGAGAAGTGGTAGAAGAATTTTGAGTAAGTGGATGTGGAAGGATCTTTTGATTGTTTTGTTTTTAATTGGTGCATTGCAATCATACATCGTGATGGAGTTTAGAGTGATAGAGGCATACATGCTCACAGAACTCAGTGAGCCTTCCCCCAGCTCCCACTCCGCTCCCTAACTGTCCCCATGCAGGACATTGAGACTGGCACTTATAAATTAGTGTATGAACATCATGTCCATTGAAGTGTTTCCTTCATGGAGTCTCCCTCCCCCCTTTTATCCCACCTCCATCATTCCACTAGGATCTTTCCTCTTTTTTCTAGAGACCCTTTTGTATCCCAATTTCTCCTTAGTTTTCACATATGAGGGAAAATATCCTATCTTTCACTTTTTATTACTAATCTCATTTAGCATAATATTCTCCAGTTCCATCCATTTCCCTGCAAATGTCATAATTTTGTTCTTCTTTATGGTTAAAGTCAGTATACAATAAGTCCATAGCCAACATCATATGAATGGCGGAAAACTGTGAGAATTCCCTTTAAAATCAGGAATAAGACAAGGATGTCTACCACCACTCCTTTTCAAGATAGTACTCAAGACTAGCCAGAGTGATAAGGCAAGAGAAGGAAATCAAAGGAGTACAAATAGGAAAAGAAGAACTTAAGTGATCTCTATTTGCAGATGCCATGGTCTTATACTTAGAAGACCCAAAAAAACTCCATCAAAAGTGGAACTCCAGACTTAGATCCAGAGAAAGAGTTTTACCATCTAATATTTCTACCATCAGTCAATCTCCATCTAAGAAAATTGAAAGGTATTCAGTTAAGAAAAGCTATGACTTGACTTACTGTCAAGGTTTAATGGCAGCATCCTCTCTTGTTTTCTCCCCAACTCTCTGGTCATTACTTTGTTTCCATTTATTTCTCTTATTTTACCATCTCTTAATATTGTTGTCTACATGGGCCTATCTTAAGCTTCCCCCCTCACACTTGATACACTCTCCATAGGACCACCTCATTTACTCCCATGGTTTCAAGTAACACCTATATGCTATTGACTCCCAAATTTCTATCTCCAGCCCAACTCTCCTTATCTTACGTATCATGTAACCATCTCTCTCTTGGGCAATTCTAGTTGAATATCTCATCCATATCTATCTTAAATTGAACTTCCCAGAACTAGTTCCCTCTTCCTTCTTCTTTCTTCCCATACTTTCAGAGTTTTGTTCTTCTTTTGGAATTCCCTATTTCCATCAGTTCTACTCAGGTCAGGAACTGGTGGTGTTGGGGCAGGGAGGGTCATCACTGAATTTCTCCTCTGTCTCATCTCTACCATATAGTCCCTTCAAGTCTACGTTCTAAAAATATTTCTGTACTCCTGTCTACATTTTTCCATTTTTGTTGTCATTTCCCTTGCTCCAGCCACCACTGTTCCATGGATTCTAACACCTTCTACATGGTCCCAGTGGTCCAGTCTTGACTGCCTCTAACTGGCTTTCCATCCTCAAGCTAGAGGGTTCAAGAAGTGTGTGAAACACTTCTTGGCATTCTTCTTCTTAGCCTTTCAACATCTGCCTCTTACTTTGAGAGTAGAATATAAACTTTATAAACAGTGTTTACACGTGCCTGAGTGATCTGACTCTTGTGGGCCGCTCCAGACTTTGTTTCTCATCAAGTATCCTTCCAGCCTGTAGCTGTATTAAGCTTCTTTTTGTTCTTCGAACACCCCATGACATTCTTAACTGCTGTTAGTAGCATGAACTTCTGACTTAGGAGAATCCTCTCTCTTTCCATGCTGTTCCAACTCTCTTTGCCTCTGTTATGCCTGACCATCTTTTGGTCTCAGCTTAGACATTCTTCTGTGAGAATTCTCCTTGACCCCCTATATCTGAATTAAACATCCATCCTATATTCTCCAATGACCCTCTTTACTCAATGTTGTCAAACAATACAGGAATCTTGCTATAAGACTCTTATTTCACCATGTTTAAATCTCTGTTTTTGCCCATTAGACTATAAAGTTTGTGCATGTAAATAACATTCTTTTTTTTCTAATTAATATCCTAGCTCTTTGTGTATCATAGGCATGAAAAAAGTATTGTAGATTTATTTATTCCATACATATGGAATTTATTCATTCCATATATAATATCCCACATGGAATATATATAATGAGGCTGGCTCTATCAGTAAATATAATGAGGCTGGCTTTACAAATATATGAATTATTGAGATAGATAGTGCTGTAGTTTGGATTTTGAATATCACCCAAAGGCCCATGTGTTAAAGGCTTGGTCCCCATGGAACTAATGGGACGTGGTGGGACCTTTAGGAGATGAGGCATAGTGTAAGAAAGTTAGGCCATTGGATGTATGTCATTAAAGGAGATACTGAGACCTTGCCCCCTCTTCTCTCTCTTTTGCTCCTATGTGGTGAGAAGTCTCCTTAATCCTGAGTGCCTACCATGATGTTTTGTGCTGCCAGAGGCCCAAAGCAACCATGTTACCATGGAAGGAAACCTTTAAAACTATGAGCCGAAATAAACCTTTCCTCCTTGTAAGTTACCTCAAGTATTTTGTCACTGTAAAGGAAAACTGACTAACCTGGCCCAAAAGATCACTCATAGCCAAAATTACCTTTTACAATTTTAGCTTTTTCATTATCTTGCTTAAAAACCTGTAAGACTTTCTGTTACTTTCCACAAAGATCCCAGCACTCTCTCCAGCCTGCGGTTACTTGCCATTCAACCTTCAGATCACAATCTTAACTTTAAGTCTCAAGTCTGAGTCAGTTCTGCCGTTAACACTTTTAGAATTCTTTTTACTCTGTCAGCATTGTATTTATCCCTTTTTGTAATTATATATTTGTATGATGATTGGTGTTTGATTGTGACACCCACCTCCCACTGTCTCCTCTGAGCTGCATTCATAGCTAGCACCTAGCAGAGTCCAGAACAGAGTAGGTGTTCAATAAATATTTTTAAAAGACTGAGAGAATGATTGAAAATAAATTATAATATGTTTAGGTTGGTACAAAAAAGTAAGATAAATATTTGAACCTGAACTTCTGACATCTCATTCCACAGTATACTTAGTTTGAATGCAATGAAATATCATGGCAGTAGTCTTTACCCTATAACAATCTCATCTATCATTGAGGTATTTCTTCTTTAACTGTAACCCCTGCTCTGGTTACCATGCTTCCTGCTCAACACATTTCTGTAGAACCTAAGGGCTTAAGGCAACCATTTTATTTTGACCATGACACTGTGGGTCAGGAATTTGGAAGGGCTCAGCTGGTCAGTTGGCACTTGGGGTTTCTCGTGGGGTTGCAGTCAGATGTCAGCTCACTCAGTACTCTGGCAGTGGATGCTGGCTGCTGTCAGGAGATCACCTGTGGCTGTCTACCAGAGTGCCTACACGTGGCTGTGCAAGCTCAGCAGTTTCAAGATGTCTTATGTGGAGACTGGCTTCCCCCGGAGACAGCGTCCCAAGAGAGCCAGGTGGAAGCTGCATGATCTTTTCTGTCCTAACTTGAAGTCCTTCCATATCACTTGAGTAAAACCGCCATACACCTGCCCCAATTCAAGTGGAACGGATGCTAGCCTCAACTTTCTGGGGGCTTGTACCAAACAATTTGGAGCCATATTTTAGAACTATCACATGACTGCAGACAAAAACCAGGAATGTTGTGAATTTAGGTAGTAAAGCTTCAGAGCCTGAATTTTAGTTTCATTTAAAAATATATTTATATCTTTCAATGATTCAATTAAATATCATATCATTATATTGGCCAATATACTTTAGTGTTGTGTTTTTTGTGCTTTATCCCTGAATAATTTAATAAGAATTAACTTATTTTTAAGCAAAGCTAATATGGGAGCTATCCTCTTTTAGAATTAAATGTCTTAGATTATATCATTACAACTGAAATATGTCAGGGTGAGGGTCAGCTGCTAATTATTCTGGTTAGCACCACTTAAAATTATTTTGTATAGTATAACATCCTTTCCATTACATTAAGATTTCAGCTTCAGTGGTGGTTAGAATATTATTTTTAAAATTTAAGAGTATCTTTATAAATATCCAGAGTTGATGTAACAGATTTTTTGTGCAAGCATGGAAATAGTATTATATTTAATGATACCCTAGAATTAACCATCCTAGTTAATCTTTGTTAAATTGGTCCCCTGTTGGATATTTGCTATTTATGATAATCAGTTTTATTGTGAGATTAATGTCTTCTTGAACAGGTAGCTTTAAATTTTCAGAAATGTGTGTTGCACTTGGAAGTTTCTTCCTGGTTAAGGATATGTGTACCCTGAAGTAGAGGTGATTTAATGCTTTGATAAAGTGGCTTTTTTTTTTCTTTTTACCTTTTTTTTCTTAACCCCCTGGCTCAGGTAACTAAATTCTGGGTTTATTCATTCATGTGAATGACTAATCTCTTTTAAAATCTTCCTAAGCCATTTGCCTCAATAATATTCCTTACTGTAAGATTCTGGATCTAATTATAGGCTACCTAGCAAATGACTTCCCTCTTTGTGGTGTTCATTCTTGCTGTATTTCCTCACATGATCATTGGCCATGCTGGGTCTTTATGGGGCTCATTAGCTCTGAGTTGCACATGGCAAATTTAGTCATCATATCTTTTTCCTCTGGTTGCTTAACTATTTAAAACACCAGGGAAAATGAAACAATTGCTTATAAGCTATTTTTTCTAATGCTTAGGGTTTAGTTAATTAATAGTTTGAGTCTCACTAAGTAAAGCTGCTGGGTAAAATCAGAAGTAATATGGTCAGGTTTGCCATCCACCATACTTATATGAATGTATGACCTTGGGAAAGGTGAATGTTGGTCTTCTACCAGAGCTGTCCTTGGTAAAAATGATAGGTACAATCCTAAGAGTTCTCATTTAATCCTACTTTTAACTAGTTTTACCCATAAGTGTTTATTTTTTTCCCTGTGCTATCATTTTTTTTTCTCTTCAAGATTGTTTCTAAAAGAAACACTGGAAATAACAGGCTTGCAAAATTAAAGGAAAAATTATTCTGTGTTTCTGTATGTGTTGGTGCTCTATGTTGAGATCACGTATGTGAGTGTGTATGCATACAGTCTGTCTGCCTGTCAAGTTTTCAAAGTAGTTTGTTTGTAGCAGGGTGCCGAGACACTGCCTATAGTCTCAGTACTTAGAAGGCAGAGTCAGGAGGATCCCAGATTCCAGGCCAACCCACTCTAACTTAGAGCCTGCTTCAAAATTAAAAAATAAAAATAAAAAAGGGCTGGGGATGTAGCTCATAGATAAACTGCCCCTCAGTTCAATCCCCAGTACTGAGCATACACGCACACACACATATATTATTTGTTTGTGTAACAAGAATAGTTATTTATCCTAAAAGTCTTAAGTACACCAATTTCCTGTTAAGTTTATGTATTTCAAGTGTAGTTTGATTCAACAAAAATAGATAAGCCTTGGGTTTCCCATTTCATTGTTATTGTTCTGAGTTTTAATATGTCACATTGTGAGTCCTTCAGGCTTCACCCTTAAGAAAGAAGAGTTTAGAAGGAATGTTTGTAAGGAAAACACTGAAAGGATCTTTTTTTTTTTTTCTTTCTAATACCTTGCTTGTATTTGTTTGGTTTTAGGAGTTTTGAAAAAAAAAAAACAAAAAACTGTTTAGTCATGCTTTTCTCTTTGAAAATCACTAGCATGTCTATAGACTTTTACAACTTGGGAACTGAATTTTTCCTGCTTTAAAATCACCTAAATGAAGAACTTCAGAGATATTTCAGATTACTTGTTTAAAATTTCAGAAGTCTGGTACTTTTTTAGTTGTGAGAATACTTGTCATGGGAAAGAAGTAAATCTAGCTGTATTTCAGCTGCAGTCTTTGCATCACTGATAGATGAGATAGCATAGGCAATAATGAACAAGTGTAAGCAATAATGCCCTGTTTTGCATCTCTATATGAGATGTCTTTTCAGTTATAAGAGTTCTTAAAGTGTCAAAATAAATGGAACATAAACTTTAGAAGATAACAAAGAGTGAAACAAAAATTTTCAAAAATGATGAAGCTAGTTCTATGACCTTGCTTTTACAATTACTAGTGATAGGGAAATGTTCTTATATCATCAAACTAATAAGATTAAAAAGATGCAAAAAGAAAAAAAAAAAAGAATCCGTGGAACTTTGGGATTGTTCTTACATCCTTTTGGCTTGTTATGACATAACCACGTGGAGTAGACAGAGCTGGCTGTCTTGTTCTGAGTGCCGATGAGGCCAAGGGCAAGCAAGCAGCCTCCTCACAGGCTGGCTGAGGACATCAGATTCATAGCATAAATTGTCCCTAACCCTGCACAGTTATATCAGTGTCTGCTTCTGATCACAGGACTGTACAGCCCAGACAAGATGGAGGACTTGCTATTAATCTTGCCACCTTTTCTGGAAAAACAAATTGAAGCACAAGTCGAATATCTGATTGATCAGTGAGTTGAAGAGTTTTGTTTGTTTTTTTTTTTTTTTAAGATAAGGAAATCTCTTCTTCTACCTGCCCAGGATCTTTTATTTCACTATAGTCAAGCTTTAGAGAATTTTTTTTTCCTAATATACAATTGGCTTAAGGGAATCAAATGGGAGAGGGAGTGAAAGTATTCTTATTCTATTAAAAATACTTACTGGCGGCAAAATATTTGCTTAGAACCCTGCAAATCACTGTGAGGAGAGAGCTTATTTTTACAGACTAGCCTGTGATCCATCTCCTTTGACAGTTCAGAAATTCAGTGGGAGAAAAGTAAGTTCTACAGGCAAAGATTAGAGGACAGTGTACATGACTGAAGTGTATGATGCTGATTGTCGACTTTAGTGGTTCTAGGAAGGAAAAGCTGTTTATAGAAGTAGAAAAGTTGAGACCTGGCTGTTGTCTGAAAAGTGATTGCTGCTGCCTGAGGGAGGATAAGAGAAGGGAGTTATGGGGTGGGCACCCCTCCTGGTGAGCTGGGGTGAGCAAGCTAGTGGAAATAGAGGGTGTGCAGGTGACCATGACTGCAGAGGGGCTTGGTCAGTTAGTGTGATAGACATAAGAAAAGAGGTGAGGGCCGAAAGGTGAGAACTAGAGCCATCAGAACAGAGATCTCCACACAGAGCTGAGCCCCACAGGCAGGTGGCCGAGTGTGCACAGTCCAGAGTGGGCACAAGCATGATGGGTTTCTGTGTGTCTGCAACTGTGTAGGGAGCAGAGAGGAGCAGGAGATGCTCACAGAGCTAGTAGAGTGGGTCAGATTGTGTAGCTCCTCTATGGAATCTGTACTTCAACAGTGATGAGGAGTCATCAAACAGTTTGTTAAAGCTGCAAAATGACCATTACTGTTTTAAAAAGCACCTGGCTTCTAAATGGACGCTTCTATATTCTGGCTTCTATATGGAGGAGAGATTGTGTCTGGGGTTGGGGTGGTGAGAATAGAAGCAAGAAGATGGGCTAGGAGGCAGTTGCAGTGCACAGAGTAGTGTCCCCAGAAGTTTGCACTGGTATGCTAGCAGTGGAGAGGCTTCTGTCTTGTGTCCTATTGTTTACTGAATTGTTTGCTTTTAGAAGGTATTGGGGGGAAAAAAAAAAAAAAGAAGAAGAAGAAGAAGGTATTGGGACTACATCAACTTTACTGTAGCAACTTGTTGCACCAGTTTGTCAGTGTGTGTGTGTGTGTGTGTGTGTGTTACAGAGGACTGAACCCAGGAACATTTTTGCCTCTGAGCTATACCTCTAACCCCATGTTTGTTATTTTGAAATAGTGTCTCACTAATTTACTGCATGCTGTCTTCAAACCTGAGATCCCCCTGTCTCAGTCTCCCAAGTACTGGGATTACTGTGTTTGGCTCCATCAGCCTCTTCTATTGCAAGGCTCCCAGATGCACAGTCCCACACACCAGCTGTAGTCTGTCTTTCAAGTAGCATAGATTTAACCTCTTTCACTTGATTCCCTTTCTAATTTTTCCTGTCTGGAATGGATTTTTGTTTGTTTTAAATTGTTTGGTTTCATAGACACCATGTAAAAAGTCACTGACCAAAAAGTATAGAGACATCTTTTGAAAAGATGGCTCATAGTTGATACTTTAATGATTGTCAGAACCAGTTTATCAAAAGTGAATCATTCTCTGCTTCCATTTTTTTTTTTAATTTGCTGTTTTTAGTCTTTCCTCCATTTGATTCTGAACAGTTTGCCTTCATCATCATGTAAAACAAATAGGAGCTCCCGACTCCCCTTCCCTTAGATAAGAAAGGTCTCACTGGCCAGCAACCTTTAGTTCTGAAAGGATGTTATTAGAATTTTTTGGTAATTCTATTGAGTACTTGTCTTTACTTTGTTGAGTTGTTTTAGTAATTGTTATTTGCTTCCCCAAATTTCAATTTAATTACACATATTCCTCTTTTCCTCCTAACACTTGTTTTTGTAACAATATTATTCCTGTCTGGTCTAAGTCCCACTTCCTCTGCCTTTAGTGGCAAAGGCCCTGGGGTCATGGCTTGAACATACAATGGCTATTTTATTTTGATTATGGCTGTCCTTTTCTTTGTTCTTAGTAAGAGTACAGTGATAAAGTAACTACTTAAACAAAGATTTACTTTGTTGATTTTATGCTGAGTAACTGATTTGCACCTCCCTCCTCACTTTGATTTATTTCATAGAATCCTGAAATGTTTCCTAGAATTACATTCTATACTGATCATAGAATCGAATCAGTAATATTTCAGTTAGAGGTAATGTCAGTGTGATTTTTTATTTACCAGGAAACCTCAAATGTTTATCTTTAACATAGATTTGTCCTGTGGTGTGTATTGCCTAGATTTTAGAAGAATATAAACATGTATATTTGTTTCATGATCAGTTTCTCAGTTTTCCCAAACTATTATCCTTACCACTGGAAAACAATCTAAGGAGTAGTAGTGTTTAGTAAATTTAAAAGGTTTACACTGGGCATGGTGGCACATGCTTGTAATCCCAGTACTTGGGAGTCTGAGAAAGGAAGATCACAGGTTCAAGGATAGCCTCAGCAAGTAGTGAGACTCTCATAAACCTATTGAGATCCTGTTTCAAAATAAAAACTAAAATATAGGACTGAGGTGTAGGTCAGAGGTAGAATGCCCCTGGGTTCAATCCCCCGTACCACACACACTCACACATACACAAAAATGTTTTCAAATCACAAATACTAGGTAGTGTCTAGAAGTACATTAGTGTATTAATGTATATAAAAACAATCTGGGAAAATTAATTTAAAAATTGATTTTACATTTTATGTTTAGGACATTAATTAAATTTGTAATATTGCATTCCAGTTTTTGGCAAGGAATTTATTTTTCCCACTATATTCATCTTCGTGTCAGGATCAACTCATTTCAAAGTGAATTTAATGTTTGCTACAAATTCCTTTGTAAGTGCGAATGGATTTGATTTTTGAGTCTCTACAGTTAAACATTTTTCCTCAAGAGTACCCATTTTATTAAGAACATAGAGAATATCTGATAAGGCAAAACAATAGTTTTCAGTTTATCTTATTTTATAGATATATACTTTGATATTTTCTGTAACAAAAATGTGGTCTTTGACACCTCATATTATGGGGGAATTCTGTAGTCAAAAATCCCATACCAGTCACCACAGAAAGTATTTCTGCAGCACATTCTGTTAATATAACAAATTTTACATAGTAATTTGTAGCCCATTGCCATCTTGTGCACTGTCTTTAATAATGTTAACATATGATGCTATGCTGTGTCTTACATGGAAACAAATTAAACAATTGTTCTAGTAGCATAACTACTTTCTAAAGGCTTTTTCATTTCTGTATGATATGCAAACACTTGTTTCTTAGTCACCTTCAGCACTGGGTGTCTTAATATAAAGTGATCAGTGATAATTTATATTAAGTCAAATGTTCCTGACTTTCTGGTATGTGAAAGTCATTTATTTACTCAGTTACTGATGAGAAGAATGAATGTGGACTTGCTTTACTCATCTGTTGCCTTCAAGTAAACTTGGAGAGCTGTGACGGGAAGTTATCTTTCCTTGGCTATCAGGTTTGCTGTTGGTTCATGGAAAGGGGAGGAAAGGAAAGAAGCAAATATAACTATCATAGTAAAAGTACCACTTAGAGACTGTTTTGCTTCAAAGGAAAAGAAATGCCTCTGTATACAGTAGTGTCCCCCTTATCTGTGAGAGATACATTCCAGGACCCTCAGTGAATGCCTGAAACTGTGGATAGTACTCAACACTTTATATATTGTTTTTTCCTATAAATGCATATATGACAAAGTTTAATTTATAAATAGGGTATAGCAGGATTGACAAAAATAACTGATAAGATCAAAAAATTATAACAATATGCTACATAAAAGTTACGTGAATGCAGCCTCTCAGTTTTTCTCTCAATATATCTTACTGTACTCACCCTTGTTATGCTGATGTGAGATGATGCAGTGTACAATGTCTGCCTGATGAGATGAAGTAAGGTGAGGGCAGTGAGCACTGTAACACGAGAGTTACCTGAACACAAGTGCTGTGATACCTCCACCGTTGACCTTACATACAGTGATGTGCATACATCATGGACATGCTGCTTAAAGTAATTGTTCACATCCCAGGCAGGGCAAACAGAGAAGGATAGTGTGATATCTCATCACACTACTCAGAACAGCATGCATTTTGAAGCATGAATATGTATTTCTGGTCTATCTCATTTAATATGTTCAGGCCATAGTTGATTGCAGATAATTGAAACTGGAAAGAGGAACCATGGCTAAGGGAAGGTAATATAAAAATGCTATGTTTTCTATGTGGCAAATAAGGATTCTTAACCTGGGAGTCCATCAGTTCATGGATTGTCTTCAGAAGAGATAAAAACACCTGGAAATCTTATGCAAAAATCTTCCTTCCCTTGTAACTATAACATTCATTACATTTTGGGGCCATTAACCAGAAAAGCATAAATCCAGTGATCCTAAAAGACTTTTCATGTCTTGTGAGGTAGAGACACTCAAATTCTAGTGATTATTTGATTTTCGTTGTAACCACAGTTACAGAACATTTAGTCTATTTATTGCACAGAGGAGGCCACAAAAATGAGAAGATTAAGATAGTGGGTGAAAGATGGCCAGGACAAATGCAAATTTAGAACCTGAGAGGTGGCTTAGTGGATTTGTGTCCTAAGTTCTTTCTGGTAAAAGGGACCTTAGAGATTACATAAGGAAAGGTAGGTTTCTACCTACTATCAAAGCTATGTGTTTCTAGTCATATGTGTACAGGAATGGAGATGCCAATGAGAAATACCCAAAACTAATACAGGTCATTCTAGTCCATCTTCTGTGGTGATCCTCACTTTTGTTAGGGGCTAAGGATACATAATAATGAACTTTAGCCCCTAGTAAAAAAAAAATCAATTAAATTCCTGTCGTGGTTTGTGGACCTATTTCAAATGCATACTTACTTATTAGGGAAGTAAAAAGAGGCTTGGAGTTATAATAGTGTACCTCTTGGAAAAGACATGTTATGGGTTGGTGAATTGTCTGTGTTGCTATAACAAAATACACGAGATTGAATAATTGAAGACAACAGAGTATTTTTTGACCTTCATAGTTCTGGAGTCTGAAAACTCCAAGAACACCAGCAGGTTCAGTTGTCTGGTGAGGGGCCCTCTGCTTCCAATATGACACCTTGAACATTGTCAGCTCTGGAAGGGACAAATACTCTGTTCTCACATGGTGAAAGGGACAGAAAGGCAAAAGGGCATTTCCATGAACTTCTTTTATAAAACCGTTAATCTTCTCATGACTCAACCACCTCCCAAAGTCCCTATGTCTTAATACGATCACATTGACAATTTAGTTTCAACATCAGACTCTGGCACATATTTTCAATGTTTGCTTCTCAATTCTATAAAGAGCTGGATAAATAAATACTTCAGGTTTTGTAGGCCAAGAGGCAAATTAAGCATGTCATATAGTTACTTGCAAGAGAAAACTGTAATAAATTTGCACATATTTTTATTGACAAATAAAAATATGAAAGTAACAATACTAAAGGAACAATTTAAAATTAATGTGTATCTTCTAATATAAAGAATAAAATTATTTTTCACAGTAATATTTTGTTTGATTAGAGTTCAAAGATTGTGTTCCCTGTTATCAATATTTATTTCTAATATTTATCACACTGTCTGTATTGAGATTTAGATATTTCACCATTAAAACATCTTTTCACACAGATAGGTAGTGCCAAATACTGATATTGGTCCATTGGCTCGTGTCCATATTCATAATTTGAAAGCTGTTCATAGGATTCTGTTGGCTATAGTATCACTATAAAATAAACCAAATATGTTGCTTTCTAGTTCAGTATCAAATTAATCCACACTCCACTGTGCTTTAGTATGATACTTGTAGCCCATTTGTCTTCTTTCTTCTTTTGACATAGACAGGGATAATTTTAAAAAAGCAGAGTGTCACAGTAAGGTGGTATGCGTGGCACTTGAAACATTATCAGGTTGAATCTGTGTTGCTCTGATTCTTAGAGAACCAAGCAGTGTTGGGAGTCAGTTAGGATGTCCTGTATGGTCTCTGTCACAACAACTCAGCTCTGCTGCTATTGCGCAAAAGCAGAAACTGTGCACAGATGATGGGCATGACTGCATTCCAATTCAACTTTATTTGTAGACACCAACATTTGAATTTGATATAATTTTCATGTCACGAAATACTCCTTTGCTTTGCTTTTCAATCATTTAGAAATGGAAAAAATAATTCTCAGTTTATAGGCTGTATAAAATAAGCAATAGGCCAGGTCTGTCCCATTGGTCAAATGGTTTACTGCACTCTGTCCTCCATCATTGATTTTTCTCTTATTATATCTTTACAATCAGCATACAAAGAGCTGTTATTGTTTTCTTATTTAAAAAAAAGAGAAGCAAAGTATAGATTAAAAAAAATTTCTTGCTATGGATTTTTGTTCCTTTGTAGCTACTGAATCTGTCTGCTTTATGTCCAATTTTTTGCAAAGCTTGACTATACTCCCTCATTTCTTTTCTTTCCATAGTTTGTTGAACCCATATCAGTCAAGCTTTGTCTCTATCTTTCCTTTGTAACTGTTTTTGTAAAGATCACCATTGACCTTCATGTTACTTAATCCTGTGGTCAATTTTTGGTTCTTGTATTACTGGATTTCTCAATAGTATTTGACAAAACTGATCACTCCCTCTCTTCACAATCTTTTCTTCATATGGCTTCAAGGACATTGTACCCTCCTGATTTTATTCCTTACATACTAGATATTTCTTTATGATTCTTTGTTAATTCACCCCCTTCAAATTACTCCTTAACTTTTAACTCTTTTAACGGTCCTGCCTTATCTTCTTTAGATATACTCAGAGATATCTTATTCAGCTTATGGTAATTACTCTATATGTGTCAGTAGTTTTCTAACTTAGAACTATAGCTTAGGCTGTTTTATTGAATTCCAAATGTGTTTGTACATCTGCATAATATATTTCTACTTGGATGTGTAGTAGATATCTCAAATTTAATGTATCAAAAACTTAACCTTACATTTCCTTAACTGTCCTACCCTTGGTTTTATCATCTCAGTTGATGGCCACTTCATTTTTCTGTTGCTTAGATAAAAACCTCAGAATTGACTCTGACTTTTCTGTTTCTCTTATGTCCTTCTGTTAACTCTTCCTTTTAAATGTATCTAGAATGGCACCACTATTCACCATTTCCACCACTATTGCTGCTATGAACCAAACCACCATCAATTCTCACCAAAAATCCAGCAATAAAATTCTAATTGTTCTCCCCGCTTCTGCCCTGATACCTTTGTAGAGTGATCTCAAGAGTGAACCCAAAGAGATCATTTAAGAATCTATATACTGTCATGTTATTCTTGCTCACCAAGAACCAGTTTCTTTGGACTCCTTGCTATTCCTTACTCTATTATTTATTCCTATCAGGTCTTTGCCCACATTAGGATGGGTGCAGTAGCTGTACACGCTTTCTTATGACTCTTCCCCCTGATATGTACATGACTAACTCCTATCTGCTTCTAGTCAGACTCTTGCTCAAATGACATCTTCTGGTAGCCTCCTCTTAGCACCCCATGTATAAATGCCACTGGTCTACATTCTCACACCAGCATTCTTCATTTTTTTCTTTACTTGTTCTATTTTTTGATAAGTATTATTATCTTTAAATACTTATATTTATTTTTAGTATCTTTCTCTTTGCAAGACTATAAGCCATGAGGACAAAAAATTTTGTCTTTTGTTCATTGATGAAACCTGAGGGCTGGCTAGAAAGTAGATACTCAAAAGATACATTATTTAAAATACTATCTATCTTCAATATAGTTTTAAGACGTTTTTCTATATCTAGGGTTTTAAGAGTTTAGGCTGAAAGGAAGAGATTTTTATATTATAGTCTCTAGACCTGTGCTACTAGCCACATGGTGCTATTTAAGTATAAGTTAAATATAATCAAATAAAATGAAAGATGCATCTCTTCAGTCCTTATAGCAACATTTCAAGTGCTTCTGTGAACAGGGGCAGCTGTGTTTCATAGCACAGGTATAGAACTTTTCCATCATCACAGAAAGTTATATTGGATAGGTTTACTGTGGGCCTTTGGATTTCCCAAGGTCATACAGGTCTAGAAGTAGTATTGAACCCAGGGGACCCAGGATGATTTATAAAAACTACAAAGCAGTGCTTCTCATATGAATTCCCCAGAAGTCTTGCTAGGATTGCAGATTCTGATTCAGTAAGTCTGGGATGGAGCCCAAGCTTCTGCATTTCTGACAAGCTCCAAGGCAATGCCAGTGCTTCTGATCTAGGGCATCACACTTTGAGATGCAAAGCAGTGGAACACTACAAATGTCAAAAAAATTTGCCTTTTGGCATTATTTAAGTAGGACATTTGCTCATTTTTTTTTTTTTATCACAAAAGGTGTTCATTTGCAAGTAGAATAATATTCCTTGAATAAAACTGGCTGGTATCTTAAATACTAGTTCCTTACAAAGCTACATAAATTAAAACATGTTTCCTATTCTGAAGTGAACACTTCTTTAATAATAGATAGTCAAACAAGAGAAAGCAAGAAACTGAGAGGCTATAGAATACTCATTTTAAGTATACACTTGGCATAGAATGTTTTGTGGGACTTTACATTTCTAATGGCATAGATGCAATGTGATCACTATTTTTCTGATTCCTAAAGCAAAATATTAGATTCTGTTGACTAATTCTAGTTTATATAATTAAAGTTTAGAATACTGAGAACAGAGGAAGCTTTTCTGGTTGAAATGAGCTCATTTTCTTTTTTTCCAAATTTAAATTTGGTTTTGGGAGGTATTATATTAACTTTTTTATGATAAAGTTACATTTTTTGGTTCTAAATATTTGTAAAGAATCATTATTTAGCAGTATATCCTCCAGGCAATGAGGAGTCATTAAAAGTCAGAGAAACAACATTTTGCATTTTAGAAAACAAATCACTATGGCTGGAATATGGAGAATGGATTAGAAAAAGGGAAAAAGGGTCATGATGCAAGGAAGAGAAAAGAGCAACTCTGGAAGAAAATGTAATTTTGAAATGTTAGCCTAGCAAGAGTGTGTGTGTGTGTGTGTGTGTGTGTGTGTGTGTGTGTGTGTGTGTTTATTTTTATGTGTTTTTATTGGTGCATTATAGTCTCATTTCTTATTATGGGAAATTTGAAACATTTTAAAAATGGGTAGAATAGCATAATCTCCATTCCTATCACACAAAATTAGAGAAAAAAAAATAGTTACTAGCAAGACTTTAGGTAGGTGCAAGTTCCTACAACATTCTTTTATGTGTATCCTCAGACTGTGTCCTGCGCTGCCCAGTGTTTTCTTCTGTGCTAGTAATGCTGTATTAGACAGTTGTATGGCATTATATTTCCAATTATGCTTTCATCTTCTTAGGAGTAAGAGTTATACTTGAAAAAACTGTACACCTGTTACTTGATCCTGAATTTTATAGCTGTGGCTGACTGTTGGCAG